>JAHQCQ010017381.1:0-11324 GCA_023539305.1 Ilex asprella | reverse complement strand
ATATATATATATATATAAATTTAATGTTGGTCATCTTTAGTTAGCAAACTATGCACCAGAAACTATAGTGCATAGCTTCCATAAACTTGTTACTCTATATCTATAACGCGATTATGAAAGTTTCACACCATAGCCTTAGGTAGATACTTTTTATGTGAGTAGTTAAATCATGATCTAACGATCACTTATAAAAGAAACAAAAAATTAAATATCAAGACCTAACAAATTTAGTCATTTACTAAATAGGAAGTTTCAATGACATATTAATTGGAATTCTAACATTATTAGGAAAGGGTATTCATTATTGTTCAAATTTTGTATCACAAATCAATGCAGGTGGTTGAATTAGTGGGGTTTACTAACTCCATCAAATATTCAATGCATGAAATTTTGACACATCACTTGAAATATAAGATTTGGTAAAAAAATTGTGCAACACAATTTTATCCTTTTACAAATAGAAAAAAAAATATTTTTTTGATCTGATTTATATAACCCATTGGATTCACTATATCCATTTGGGAGGCAAAAGCTAAAATTCTTCTTATATGTGATTTCACACAGCCCCTACTATGAAAGTGTACTTATTTATTTTTTTCCAAATCAAATCTATAACTAACAAACAAATATGTTTTTTTGACTATTATTAATTTGGCCTAATGGCCCAACCAGTATCTCTAAAAGCTTAGACAGGACTGCTGAAAATATGTTTTATTTTACACTTTCAAATAAATTTGTTCATTATGAGTTACCTTATATTGTTAATTTAATTTGGGTTTTGCCACCTGCAAAGGACTTGAATCTCCTTAAACATAGCAAAATACCTGCGTCTCAGTCTGGATTATTTCGTATCAAATTTTATTATTTTGTACTTTACTTCTCAATTTATTGCAATTACACCAACACAAACCAATACAACCTTAGACCCATCATAGCTCCAAAGAGCATACAATACTCCCGGAATTCAGCAGCATTAGAAAGCAATCCTGTTGCATCTGAGTAGCAACAATCTACTGAAAAGTCATTATGCATAGACAACCTTAGTACTGTGTTATGTGAACAGAATAACATGCAAATCTGTATGCGAACGGAGTAATGAAATGTGCATACGTGCATTGCGTCAAGTTTACACATGGAAAAGGATTCCTACTCATTTATAGCATACAACAAGAAAATTCATAAACAAAATACTGTTTCATTGTTTGTGCATCTGTGCATGACTTCACCTTAATCAAATAAGTCAACTTCACAAGCAAACAGATTGTTAATTCAACTTCACCATTATTTTGGCCTAGTTGTATAACAAAATGGTATGGTATGTGTTTAGACGTGAAATAAAAAACTATATGAACATTTGATACATGAGTAGTTTGCAAGCCTGAAAACAATAAAGGGTTGCCACGTATCAAGACTACGAAAAAGAGGCAAAAAATAATGCGCCATGGCCTGGTTTTAAAGAAGAAAATAACTGTCTGGGAACTACAGGATAATTAATCATCGATGGATAGAGAAACCGTTGAATGAGGTGATTATAAAAGACAGACAATAAAGAAGAGGAAAATAACTCAAACCCCCCCCCCCCACAAGCCCCACGATCAGGGCATTTAGAAGTAGTGTTGGAGTTAATTTTAGGAAATAGTTAATGTTATAATCAAAGGCTGTTAATTCAGTATCTATTTAACAGAAACTCATTCAATTGAATTAATAAAGGGATTTTCTTTTAATAGTTCATCATTTTGTGTGTTCATCGATGTTGGCATTTTATCCAAGAAAGTCTTAAAATAAGGTAATTGAACTCATCAACAAGCAATTGTCTGAGAACTATCTGTCGATTGAGTCATTCTGTAGATCGACCAGATTTTGGAGCAACAATCTTTTGGCACGTCTGGTGGGACAAAATTACTAACTTGGATCAAGAAAGATGGTGCGAATGACGAAGCAAGAACTAATTATGTTGGGGACCAATGACAATTGTGGAAATGACGCTAGTTGATGGCAATAATGAAGCAAGTTCAAGTACCCATCCAGGGGAGACTACAAACCCAGTTAATGGTCAGGATATTGTGCAAATGCAAGAGTTTGTGCAAAATTTGAAGCAAGTATTCCACAATCCCAATTCTAGCATTAGGCAAGAGTTAGTTAATGCCATGAATGAATTATTGAATGTTCTGACACCATTGTTAAGACCATTCAATCTTAAATCAAACACTATGACTAATAATCAAGTGGTGGATGAAAGAAATACCGGTCTCGTTATATTCCCCATAGAAAATCAAAGGCCACCACTAATGGTTGCTAATGAAAGACCTGGTATCCAACACCAAAACCATTTTAATATGATGTTCGATGGAGAGCTTGTGGAGGTCTTTTCAAACTTTTTCCTAGAACAAAATCCTTGGGGGGGGGGGAAGGATGGTCCCTAAAATCCCTATGAATGGTCATGAGAGGTTTGTGATGCCTCCATTAGAACTCATAGATGAAGGAGAATACATCAATGGTCACCAGAACATGGTTTTCAACAGAAACCAATTGGTGGAGATAATTCAGGACCTGTATGGCCCTGGCCTAAGGAAAACTGAGAGGATCGTATTCAGCAACCCATACCCTCCATTGATTGATTATGAAGAGTTCCCAAAGGGTTATAAAATCCCAGAATTCCATCTCTTCTCTTGTGAAGAAAATCAGTCAACGATAGAACATATAGGAAAGTTTACTTTCCAATGTAGAGAAATTGGACACAATGGAAATTTGAAAATGAATTTGTTCCCACAATCATTAACGAGAACTATTTTCGCTTGATTCATTAACTTGCCTACTAATTCAATTTAAACATGGCAAGAAAGGGAAGAATAGTTTCATGCTCTATTTTTTAGGAATGAACTAAAGGTCTCAATGAAAAATTTGTCTAGATTAAGCCACATATCAAATAAATCTATAAAATTATGCATCAACAAGTTCAAAAAGGCTAGAAACAAGGGTCATGTTTACTTGCCCGGAGTTGAACTGGTAAAGTTGGTCCAAAATGACTTGGACTTCGAATTAAGAAACAAATTTGAAGGAATGGAGTTCAAGAAACTGTTTGAACTCTCAAGCAGGGCTAATAAATATGAAATATTTCTAGAGAGGAACAATAGAAGAAAAATAGTTCATTTGGAACATATTTCCAAGACTTCGATGGAGAAATGAAAATAAATATGGCACAAATCATTAAAAAATCAACAATCATGTGTGATACCGTGAAAAAGATGGAGGATCATATTGATTTGTTATCCAGTCATCTCTTTAAAAAAAGATGCACCCTAGACCCCTAGGCAGTATTCATTTGACCTATCAATGGCTAATGTTTTCTTGGATGAGATGATAACCAAAATTCGTAGTCTTGTCTCATGAACATAATATTCCACCAGGAAAACGACAGGAAAGGAAAAGAGTACTGCAAATGTCATAACTCATTTAGGCACTCAACCAAAAATTATATTACTTTTAGAAATCAAGTGCAAGACTTGATACAAAATGGGATGCTTAAATATGCCACAAAAGAGGAATAAACCTTGAAAGCTGACAAAGATTCTTTTTTCCAAGGAAGTAAATATTAATATGGTTGCTATTAATATGCAAGAAAATAGGAGGACTGCCAATTATGTGGTTGGTGAAGAGAGGATTATTCCCAAGATGAGGATTCTAGTCCATAGTAGGCTCAGCCCTAAAGAGAATGAGCCATCGGTTCTGTGTTTCAAATGTGCTAAAGAGATAGCCAAATCAGATGTCATCCCACTACATGAAATAGTGAGGGAGTTCATTGTCACAGGACTCCAATTTAGCACCAAAGGTGAAGGGATTTTCAAATCTATAATACCTATGAAAAAATATTTGATGGTGCAGACCTAGACATCTTTCCAATTAAAGACAGATATCAACTTGATCCTCATTATCTCTCAAAAATCAGGAGGGGTGCAAGGGGTACCAAACACCAGCACCAAGGAATGAGAGGAAAAACACAAGGAATGTACCATTCTAGTAGACCATCGATGGTCAAAAAAAACTATTTGATAGAAGATCAGAAGGCAAGAGCACCAAGCACAATAGTCTCAAAACAGGAAGGGGAGATTTGAGGTCATTACAAAGGCTAGACCAAAAATAGTGAATTCCCTTGAGGTCTAGGATGATAAGTGGCACCAGGTTTAGCACCCAAAGTTTTCATTTGGGGTATGGTACTGAGGAAGTTGCTTGAATGAGCAGGCAAAATTCCACTCCTTTAGAGGCTTACTCAAGCCCCAGTCCATCGATGGGAAACAAAAGCCCCACTTTGACACAGAAGGAAATCAAAGAGGTCTAGATTAAGCAAAATATTTTAGACCAAAAGATTGTTGAATTTAAATAAATACTGAATCTGTTTGCAGGGAATATTCATCAACAAAAGGAAAAGAGAAATTGGAAGAGGACAAAGACATGCTCTCTGATGAAGTGTTGATGGACTTTGCAAATATAGAGTCCTTCTTTAGAGATGATGCACCATGCAACATGTTATTGGCTCTACCTGAATCATTTAAGGCTAAGCCAGGACAACCAAGTCAATTGGTAAGAGATGTGAAAAATAGCTTTGAGTCCATAGCACTGTTTAAGAGATTGTGAAGCAATTTTGGCTTGATAGGAGGTCTATAAACATAGAACAAGGAGATTGGGCGTAGATAAAGTGGTATTACACCTTCCCAGGACTGAATTATCCCAACATTTAAGGGCATTGTATATCGAAGCCCACATCGATGGTCAACCAATTAACAAAATACTAGTTGATAATCTTGAGAGTCCTGAACAAGGTGAGAAGGACTTGCTTCACACTGACATTACAGTCAACAACTTTGCAGGAGGATCATCTTCTCCAAAAGGGATTTTGCCTGTGGAACTTCAAATGGATAATAAAGACAGCACAACATTTTTTGTGCTGGATTTATCATCAAACTTCAATGCTCTTCTTGGAAGAGATTGGACACATGCAAATTGTTGTGTGCTATCATCTCAACATCAAGTCTTGAACTTCTTATTAGAAAGCGATAATGAAAGTAGAAAGAGAATAGAAGTACATTAGGTAGATGCTAATCATTTCCATGCAGATGCACATAATGTAGAGGCCCACTTGTATCACATGGATCTGACTTCCTTGGGTAAATGTAGTGAAACAATGTTGTTAGATAGGGGGCTAGATGAGAGCCTGCACCAAATCTGTCATGACTTGGCTAGCTTCGAATTCTTCCTACGCAGACTAGAAGAAAGGGATTCGGTAGAAGAATGCTAGTATGACCTACGAAAGGTCTCAAAATAACAAGTGGCCACCATAAATATTAATAAAACCTACGAAAGATTTCTTTTGAATGGTGGAAGGATACGCCAATTTGGGTGAGAGAACACCTAGGATGTAGTGACAAAGAAAGTCTAGGATATTGGTTGGTTACCTATGTCAATGGCTTAGGGGCAATCTAAAGGACAAATGGATGCAAAAATGATAGCCAGTTGATTTTGGATGGTTGTGGTGCGTTAGAAGATTTGTTCAGAATGATGATAAAGTCTCCAAGAGAGGAAGCCACGTAGTGCATGGATAGATCTCAAATGTGATCCTTCTATATCATTAAGGCTGATTTTAGTATTTCTTTTTAGAACTCAGAGTATAAAAGATAAATGCAGATTTCTTGAATATGTTTGCCACTAGTTTATGGATTTATTATAACTTTGGTTATGTAATAAGAATCAGTTCAAGAATCATGAAAGTGTTCTTCTTCTGTTTTGTTTGATTTGGCTAAGGAAACCTGGAGTTTAGGTGTGCAAATTTATTCAAAATCACATAGAGAATCTTGTCATCCCTCGAAGTAATGAGTTGTTTCTATCATAACAAAAAGGAATGTATATAAATCAAATATAGAGAAAGCATTGCGGATCACAGACAGAGAAAGAAAAAACTTTCTTTTTGTTAAATGGACCAAATGGTCAAAGTATAGTGTACAAGATGAAGCAAAATATTTAAGCTTATAAGGAAAATTAGAGCTTGAAAGTGTCCCATTTATTCGATAGCAATCTTAACTATTGTTGGGCATGTTTTAAGTTTTTGACTGTAGCAAGTAGCCTACCACTTCCATCTTGGTGGGTGGCTAGCAAACCCATAGTATGAAGGGGCAAGTTTTCTCTTTCTTGTCTTATTTCAAACCTTTGATCAGTCACTTCTGATAATCTTTTCCTTAGCTCCATCTCTTCTAGAAGTAGCATGACATCTTTCTCTTTTAGTTTCTCCTCGTTGTCTTTGTTTAAAGCAAGTTGAGGAACGAAATCCTTAACAAAATTGATGAAGCTCATTTTGTTTCTTGACTTATCATTGAAATAACTAGCCTGAGATATTTTTGTCTAAAGATGAGCACTCATAAAGGCCACTTGCTCTTGTTGTTGTTCAATAAAATAGGTCGATGAAACAACAACAATCTTGGCCAAGCATATGGTCACAACAAAAAGGTCAGTCTCGATGAGCCGATCAAAGGACAGCTCCAACAGTTTGAAGAAGTGGGAGAATTCTTGTTGCAAGGCCTCATCAAGGGGTGAAAGAAAGATGCTCAAGAGTCCACTGCCTTTAAAAAATCATTTGCCTTCTGATAAATGGCTTCCATGTCAAAGTTAGAGGCAGAGGTGCAAGAGGTGGATTCAGGCATTGACTATGGAGGAAAATGAGATATTCATTCGTCAGTAAATATAGAGAGGGAGAAAGATGAAAGGAGCATTGGGTAAAGGAGGTACATGATTTATAGAAGATGCGGATGGTAGAGATTTCTTCAATTGGTCTAATTAGTTGTTAGGTTTATCCATAGGATCATGAAGAGGTATTGTTGCAGTAGGAGTCTCGTGAGAAATTTCCTCAAAAGTGGCGTTAGGTTCATTTAAGTGTTGCTGGTAAAGAATATCCAAATGGGGAGAATAATTTGGAGCCTCAATGGTAAGTATTTGAATAGGAGTGGCAGGCTCTTTGTTGGTTTGTTCTTCAGCGTTCAGCACCAATAGTAGAAGGAGAATTTGATTGATTGATTGCTGGCCAATTTTCAATGGACAAAGGGAGCATGAACTGGCTCACAGAAGTACCTACTATTATTGTAGTCAATGTGCTTTCTCCTTGGCTTGCTGGAGAAGTGTTGCCTTCTTGCATGGAAGTAGGTGAGAAAGGACGCTCAGTACTATATTGTTCTATTGGTACAGGTAGCCTTTTGTCTCCTCTTTGTAAAAGAATGGGTAAGAACATGTGTGCTTTTAAAAAGAAAAGAAGAGTAGGAGCAAAGAAAGGTGATGTTTTTACCATGGCTGCCACTTTAAGTCTCTCGTCAGCTTGCTTGGTAGAAGGAATAAGTTGACACAGTGATATGTCTCCACTGTCAGAAAGAGAGGAAAATGTCTCTTGGACTTTTGCTTAAGCAGTTGGAGTAAGCGTTGGGTCTGTCTTTGTATAAGTTGTCTTTAGGGTACTGGCAAGAGAGGAAGCCTTTTTCTTCTTGCGAACAAGAGGAATTTCTTCAATACCTCGTTCGTCGACAATGTCTATTAAGGGAATGTTGACATCCACCTGGGAGGTCTTAGTTCTCTGGAAGGCTGAGACGCAGAGTCATATGCATCCATGAAAAATTGTAGTAATTTCAAAGAAGAAGCTCTTTGCCTTTTTTCTTTGGCTCCTCAATTAAGATAGATTCGCCTTTGTCTGAAGGAGCAGGAGAAAGGGAAAGTGGCTTCAATGGTCTTCTTTTTTGCAACTGGAGGGAGGTCAAGTGGTTTGTATGTTGTTGAAACAGAGTCTAGATAGTTATTCGTCTAGATGATCAACAAAAAGCAAGGCTGAAATCTTTTGCCACCATTCCAGGAAAAAAGAGGACGAGGATGGGTTAGAATTAAAATGAAAGAATTGGAAGGTCTCTAATAAGTTCTCATAAGCTTGGGAAATTTGGGTGATTATGGCATCGGACTTTATCTTTAGCATTTCACCTGTAGGCTCATCGATAGAGAGATACATCTTAGGGAAAGGGATGTTTTGAGTTACGCCAAATTGTCTAGCAAACTGGCTCGGATTATAGTTTTCAAAGCTATAATTAGAAAATTTGGCGGATATAGAACCCCTAATATGAAGGTATCGGGGGAGCAAATCACTACCCCATAAGAGGCGTTGCTATTCTCTAGGCTCCTCTGAGGATGTATCGATCGTAAAAAAATGGCCTAAGAAGGGAGGTGAAGTAAAGAAAACAAGAAAATGGGGTATATAAAACATCTTCTCGATCTTTATGGAGAGTGAAGAAAATGTTGAAGTAAGAATTAAAAATTTTTTCAGATAAAGAACTGAGGCAGAGAGGGATCAATGGGCACAATTTAAAGGTGCGAATTTGGGATCACACAAGATAGCAGAGGGCCAGACTTAGGGAAATAAGCATAGAGCCACGCCTAGAAAAGCCAAAAAGGGACCCCCCCCACAGCTAGCAGTGATTGTATTCTTAGTAAGATTAAAGAGTCTTCTATATAACACACCTAAAACAAGAGGGGCTAGGACAAGTTTCTTGTTCCTAGCCAGTTGGATGGCTATGCCGAAATACTCTCTGGTCACCTTGAACCCATGGACACACAAAACGAATTGACATAGCCAATGAATGAGGAAAGCAAAGTGTTCTATGAATGAGGGAGCAGAGGATTGAGAAGCAAAGAAACGGTTGATAAGGTAATTATATCCTACGCTAGAAGGGATATTAATGAAATCACAACCAGAATCAGTAGAAAGACAGACATTCACCTCTATACCTGCCAATGGAAGCCCAATTAAGAAGATGACATCCAAAATCATTGGGGACATCATGTCTATGGGAAGAAGCATGGCACTACATGATTGAGACCAAAAGCATGCAACAACACCAATCAACCATCGATTCCTGTGCAGGTCATGAGTGGAAAGCTTGATCATTCCAAAAATGCCTTGTCTTTGCCATTGAGAAACGTAGTGAGTTTCCATCTTGTTAACCCAATCAACCCAACGTTGGTCAGGATTGATCCATGAGCGAAGTGGGTTGGTTCCTTGATTCTATGACTTCCATGAAAGTTGGGATTAGTTTAGCATTAGGGTTTCGTCCTCATGAATACGGTAGTAATCCGAAAACCCCTTGCAGACGTACGATTTGAAGGAGGGACCAAGAGCAAAATCCCAACTCGAATTAGGGGTGGGGATTAAAACCCTTTGATCTACGTATTCATTTGCAGCTTACTTAATCTCACAAGAGAATCTTGTTGAGAAAAGGATCTCTAAGACAATTGAAGATGAAGGATTTTACTTCTTGGGAGCCATTAAGGGTCAGTAGCAGGAGAAAAACCACTCGAGATTTCGAATGCAAGAAGAAAAAGCATGTGAGGAAAGTCCAGTGAACAATTTAGCCGCAAAAGCTTTTAAACATGTGTTTAAAGAAAACAATGGTAATGATTTTTTTTACTTGAGTTAATTAGAGCTAAACTCAATTAAATAAGGGGGCCTTGTTTAGATTTAAAATATAAAATTATAAGAACATTAGATGCATGAGCAGTTTACAAGCCTGAAAACATTAAATGATTCCCACGTGTCAAAAATATAAAGAAGAGGCGAAAAATAATCAATTGTGGCTTGGTTTGAAAGAAGAAAATAATTGCCTTAAAACTACAAACCAATTAATCGTTGATGGACAAAGAAACCGTTGAAGGGAGTGGTTATAAAAGGCGAATAAGAAGGAAGCAAAAAATAAATCAATGCTCCTACAAGACCCATGATCGAGGCATTTAAGAGTAGTATTAGAGTTTGTTTTAAGAAGTAGTTAGTGTTGTAATCAAAGACTATAAATTCAGTCTCTCTGTGACTAAAACTCATTCAATTGAATTAATAAAAATAATTGCTTTTATTAGTTCATCATTTTGTGTGTTCATTGTTGTTGGCATTTCATTCGATGAACTACTAAAACAAGACAATTGAACTCATCCACAAGCAATCACCTAAGAATTGTATATCGATCAAGAAATTACATCAATCGCAACAAATTTTGGAGCAAGAGTATGTTAGCGAAAAGGAAAGTAAGCAAACAGGCTTAGCTATTACGTTTATCTATAGTAAGCTAAATTCGTTCAGTCTAGTCGCATAACAAAATAGGCATTGTCCGCCAGCAAAAACCAAAGTAGGCAAACCCATGGTCCTATGGGCCATAGACAAAGTCGTAGCTATTAAGTTTATATACAATAGCTAAGTTTGTTGAGTCTAGTTACACAACAAAATGGGCATTGTCCGTTAGCAAAAACGCAAGTAGACAAACCCATGACCAAAGCCTTAGCTATTAGGTTTACATACAATAAGCTAAGTTTCTTAGCTCCCAATGACAGTTACATCACTCCGCATGATGCACCTCATCCAGGCAGGCCTTTCATATTCAAGCAAGCAAAACAATATGTCCACCTTAACAGGTCACCAATAATTTTCATTGCAACATCAATGGATTCATCCATTCATACACCTTGTGTCTGGCCTCAGCGGCATCATGTTCATAGCCAATCCTATGAGCTATCTTGTCCAATGCTTGACCGATGACCACATAATCAGACAGTGCCTTTGCCATTTGTCCTAAACCAGACAACAATGCACTAGACTTTGAGTGACACTGTGGATTGCACCAGTGTCATTTACACCACACACACCTCAGCTGCATTCTTGTTTGCAGCAACAGTTGCTTCCTCTCCCTCCAACTCCTTGGTCATGCCAATTAGATCCTCAGCATGCTCTAGTGACTCTGTCCTTCCCGAAAATGAGACACCACCCATTGTAGTATGGTGTCATGTTCTTGGCACCTTTGCCTTTCCATAACGTGACAAAATTAGTGATTAACAACAACAATCTGATAAATCATAGTAAAATAAAATATATAAAAAAAATCCACTACCAAGTAATAAATGTGAAACTTATAGTTTACCTTTGCATATTCATCCCATATATCATCCCCTTCAACTTCAATGTTCATTTTGTTTTCATTGGAACCAAAGTCACTTGTTCTCATCATTGTCATAAGAGAGATGTATTGTTTTTTCCATACCTTAATCTTTGACTTGGTATGTGGGTACAGCTTGAAGATCAAGAAAAAAACATCGAACATAGACTTCTCTAGGACTAAAGTAAAACCAGCCTTAAAAGTGTCGTTGTCATGTTTCCAACCTGCAGAAAACAGCCTTGAGTGCTTCTAGGAGTTTTCCCTCTTTCAGCTTGGGGATCTCTCATAAAACGACTACTACCATTTACCATTCCTACTTCATACGAATCCAAT
>JAHQCQ010017379.1:0-11331 GCA_023539305.1 Ilex asprella | reverse complement strand
TTAAATGAAGCACAATAATGGGAAGGAATGAAGGGTAGTCATGAAGATCTAGCGGGGGTACTTTCCTTGAAATGACAATTCTTTCTATGCAAGAGTCATCCGTGTCATAGAAAGAACTACAATTATACAAAGTACCTTAGATTTGCTAGATGCAATCAATCATCCAATAAGCAAGGGCATATAAACATTAAGCATAAGAACAAAACACAAATATAGCTTTCGGATAATTTATACATGTCCTTCACCTCTTGCTAAAGAGTGAATGAGAAACTACTCACTCTTCATGGCTTTGGTAAAGCAAGAAAAATGAGTGATGCTCATCCCTCCAAGTAGCGAACTTTCATAATAAAAGAACAACAAACAAGGAGCTAATCTTCAACGAAGAATGAGTGAATCACGTTCCACCCTTCACGGCTTTGGCAAAGCTCTCGAAAAGTGGAAGAGTTTTACTCCTCTAAGAAAGAATGATGCTCAAGCAATGGAACTGAAAAACAAGACAAATAAAAGTAGAAGAAGACTAGTTACGTTTTGAGGGTGGCTTCCTCAACAAAACAATGAACTATCTCCCCGATACAAGTAAATAGAAAGCATAAATTTAAGATAAATTTCATAACAAAGCAAGAAGTGTTGGTCTAAAGCCAAACTAACTTCAAGAACAATTACAAGTAAGCATACAACAATTCTGCAACTATCTCTTATGAGTGGGATTCTAAGCCTCCATCCAACTCTCTACCAAGCACCTCCCTAGCCCTCTTGAAGGCTCCCAAAGTAGGAGTATTTATATGCAAGGAGAGGGAGCAAGAGGGGGATGAAGGAATAGTGTTTGCCGCCTAAGTCCAAGTACAAGCCAACAACTCTATTGCCAGTCTGTGGACAACGTTCGAACATTGTTGTTATTTTTGCATTATGGGCATTCGAACGCCAGATGGGGCCTGACCTTCTACTCGAGTGGCCTGTTGTCTTCTATGGAATCCTATTTCCTCACTCCATGCATCAATCTAATCTTCAAATGATTCTAAGGGACATTCGAACGTTGATTGGCGTTCAAACATGGTACTCAAGTATTTCAGGGTCTTCCTTCTTGACTACAACACGCCATGTCTCAACACTCTGAACTTCACATGATTTTAGTCAACGTTCAAACGTTGATTGACGTTCTAACATTCTTGGCTTGGTCCAAACTTTTCCAATTTTGTTCTCTAATGTGTTAGCGTTACCCTCAAATGTGACATTTGTTATTCTTGAGCCCTTGTTCACTTTATGACCTGAAATGACATCCCTTAAACTTCATCAAACTACAATTAGTCTAAAAAAAGGCATAGAAAAATGCTACTTTTAAGTACTAATCAACATTCGAACGTTGGATGGCGTTCAAATATTTCTTTTGTCTTTGCTTCAATGGTGTTCGTACGTTGACTGGCGTTCTGGCCATTTCACTCAAGTGCCATGTTATCTTCAGTGGAGGCTCATTTCTTTACTCCATGCATCAATCTAATCTTCAAAAAATTTCAGGGGACGTTCGAATGTTGACTGGCGTTCGAACGTGGTACTCAAGTACCTCAGGGTCTTCCTTCTTGGTTCAAGGTCTTCTTTCTTGGCTGCAACACATCATGTCTTAGAAGTATGATCTTCATGTGATGTAAAGGAAACGTTCGAACGTTGATTGGTGTTCAAACGTTCTTGCCTTGATCCCAGCTTTTCTAGTTTTGTTCCTTAATGTACTGACGTTACATTCAAATGTGATATTTATTGTTCTTGAACCCTTATTCACTTTAGGACCTGAAATGATATCACTTAAACTCCATCAAAGTACAATTAGTCTAAAAAAGGCATAGTAAAATGCTACTTTAAAGTACTAATCATAGACGGTGACCCTTTTTTATCACAATCGAATGACGACTTGATGTGCCGCCAACCAATCCATCCCAAGGATGACATCAAACTCTAACATGTCCATGACCTTAAGGTCTATAGTGAGTAGAATCCCTGAGATCTCTAGTTCATAGCCTTGTCATATTTGATAAATGCATACCCTAGCTCTTAGGGGAGAACTCACATATAGTGGCTCTTCTAAGGTCTCAACCTCTAAGCCCAAATCCCTTTCACATGATGTAGAAATAAATGAATGTGAGGCACCAAAGTCAAATAATATCCTTGCTCATAAGCGAGAGAGTAGCAATGTACCATGAATAACTAACTAATCCACTGGTCAGTCAGAGTAGTGATGGCGTAGACTCGCCCCAGGGTCCCTAAAGTCCTGGCATGTAAGCCTTATCCTCAGCCCTAGCCCCATCTAGCCTAATTACGGGGTCTCTACTAGTGAGGTGGTAGGGGCCTGTGCAGCGCCGTGGAACTGAAACTGGTTTTCCTGGCCCATCATAGGGTAGGGAGGAATGAAATAAGTATGTAGATGTCCTACTGTTGATTGGGAGTGAGATGCCCCATAGCTCTAGGATCCCTACCTCTGAGGACAATCTCGCTTCATGTGACCCCGTTGGTAGGCAATATGAAACAAGTCCCCTGGCTTTCTTAGTAGAAAGTCCTTAAGTTTCTCCCACATTGGGAGCATTGACCTTGGTCTTGGCCTTAACCTTTATAACCATGGCTTTGTCCTTGAAACTCTTGTGGGGTAGAAGTCGTTTGCTTCTTTCTCGAACTAGAAGAATAAGACTGACCCTCTTTCTTCTTATCCTTAGCACCCACCTCCTAGTTGTCCCTTGCATCTTCCACCTATCTCTCAATGGCCATAGCTCTCTTGACCATTGAGTCCAAATCTAGTATGCAGTGGTCCACAATCTTCCCCCGGATGGATAATTTCAAACCTCCTCACATTGACCAAGTATGTGGCAACATAATCATTGGCCAAATAGGCTAACTCGGTGAACTTAGCCATGTATTCCATTATTGTTATAGTCCATTGCTTCAAATCTAAGAATTCTTGGGCTCTCACTTGTCAAACATCCGTTGGGAAGTACTTGCCCATGAATAGCTCCTAGAACTCTCCCCATGTTATTTTCTCTTAGTTCTTCGAGGTCTTTGCCCAATCCCACCATAGGTGGGCCTCTCCCAGAAGCTGGAACACTACTAGTCTTATAATAGTGGCCTCGGGTGTGATCTCCATAGCCCTTAAGATCTTATCAACTTTCTAGAACCAATGGTTGGTCACCAACTGATCTACCCCTCCCATAAAAGTTGGTGGCTTGTGTGCCTTAAAATTTTTGAGGTTACTCGAGCCTCCTTGGCCCTCATTGGTGATTGGCACAAAATATTACATATCACGTATCTTTTTTCACGCTTTTATACTTGCTTTTTGTGGTAAAAATGGGAGAAAATGCACTTAATCTAACAATTAATGGAGTTTTGTGTGATTGTAGCTAATGAGTGGGTAATAATGCATGTGTTAAGCTTCCATCATAGTGGTTAAAGACAATAGAGAAGAAAGGGAGGCTTAAGGGGCAGCTCAGAAGGTCAAGTAACCAAGAAAATAGAAAATCAATTGAAAACTAGAAATTTTCTACTACATCACCCTGGCAAAACCTACCAATAGGTTTTGCCTAGAAACACTAGAAGCCTGCAATTAAGACTCTACTTACTTGTGGGGCTCACCTCTACTTCTCCAACACATTCCCCGACATATTCTACATACAAGCATGCCTCCCTACACCTAGACTTTGACTTTAGAAGAAAAAGCATGGAAAAGGGAGAAAAAGAGAGGGGGCATGGTGAGGTTGCAGGCATAGCCTGTCCTTGATTGTGTAAGTGTCCAACCCCTGCGCCATGCTTGGAAGTTAGCTCATAAAGACCCTATGGGGGACCATGGATGAAAATGGAAGAGCATTCTACACCATTATTCAACTTTGACATAGTTTTAGAGAGAGAAAGTTTGATTTTTGCATTTCTCACCCATTTCACTTGTAGTAAGTAGTATTTCACTTGTAATCTTTATTTCTTGCACTTTAATCTCATGTATTTCAAATGTAATTAAGTTTAGTTTCATGTTCTTGAATTTTTGTGTTTACATTTGGGTTTTCTTTCTAAATCTTTGTTGTTGGGTATGAAATAAATTCTTTTTTGTAGTTTAACTTTTTATTGCATCAATACAAGTTCAAGGCTTCAATTCGTCTCTATTCCATCTCTAGTTCATCTCCATGTTTCTTTACAATATGTATGCTTTTGCTTTGAATATGGGTAGCAAAGCTTTTTGTTGGCTAATCCAATGGGAACTTCCTCTTGGGTATGCTAAATTAATTCTCCCCCATTCTTCCTTGTAGTGTAAAGTGTTTGGTTTTACTAGGATGTGTGTGGACGTGGTTGTGAGCTCTTGCTACATGGTCAACTTGTCACGGAGTATACTTGAGCCTATATCTCACATTAGTCCCTCACTTCCAATGAATCAATCAAACACCTAGGCACCATTGGTTGAATGGATTGAGTTGATTAAACATTCCCATTGGAATGACCTCTTCAGATTAGCCAACTTTGTTTTTCTTGCATTTTATAAAAAATCCTCACTCACCAAAACACAAACTCACAAGATTTTACACTTCACAATTTTTACAAAATACCTTCACTACAATTCAACCTTCATTCCCTGAGGAGACGACCTTGGAATACCTACTCCAAGTAAAACATGAAAATTCCAAGTATGCTTGGGGAACACTTTTGCACACACACACAGAGTTTAATCCACACTCAAATTTTCCCCATTTCTAGCATCGAATCTGAGGGAGAGTGACACTTCCTTATCTGTAGAAGCCATATACATATCAAGTGATGTGAACCCCAATCGACTTGCTTTGAGACCCAACAACAATATTGGAGAAACAACCCTAGAAAGCCAAACTCAGGTCTATGGATGGAGAATCTAAACCCGTTGAGAACTTGTTTCAAGAACCTAGATTATATTAAAATCTAGACCCATTGAAGAATCCATCTCAAGAACCCAGATTACAAGTAGGAATGCTACAAAGGTTATGATCTACCTTTGATAAGTTCAAAAATTCAATCTAGAACAAAAGGAGTAAACTCAACTCAACTCACAATCAAAATTCATTATGTATGGTCTCCCCTTTTTTCATTGATTAAACACCTAATTATAAGGCTGGTCATTACAAGGGTTAGGAAACTTCCTAAAATAGCTATCCTAGTTAAGAAATATCTCTTGTTGATAAACAAATGTCTCTTAATTTCCTAAGACTCTTACTTGAAGAAAAGAAAAATAATTAGCCTTTTAATTGGCTAATCACATGTCTAAATAGAAAAAGGAAAGTACTTTGGCATTCAAGTCATACAATTAGACCCCAAAAATATTGAATAGTGCACGGTTATTGTAGCATGAGCAGTACGTGCTACAGTAACTATTTTTAAACCCTAGTTCAAATAAAATAAAAAGACTAATGTGGGCTAAGCATCCTCAAACCCACTTATTATAAACTAATAATAATAATTCTTTAAAACAAATTGAAAGCCTTAACAACAAAAGGCCCTATCTCTAAGTCACGTCTTTATGTCTTCCATAGTTTTGATCAAGTGGATCAAAATTGGTTCTCCTTCTTTGAAGGCCATCTGGAGTGTTGGGCTCTTGCTATCTTCATCCCAAGTGGATTTCACCAACCTTTGCATTACTTTCTTGATCTTCTTGGCTCTTGATCTTGTAATTGACCAATTTGGACATGCAAAAGATCTTCAAGAGTATGCCCACCTTAGTTCACATCATCAAGGATTCGTGTTTGGGGATTAGGGCAAAGGCCGATCAAGGAATTGACACTGGCGTGCAAAAAGGTGGCAGCCATTGTGCCCATAGCCTCCATTAAAGGTTGTTGATTAAAGGCCGATGGCGGTTGGTTGTTGTTTCGCCCACCTCCTTGACCGTTCCAATGTCCTCACCCTCTATTTTTCATCTACACACATGTCAAATAGCAATAGAACACTAACTTAGAATGCCAAGTTAGGGATCAAAGTCACAACATTGAGATTTCGCTTCTTATCTCACTAGTAGAGCATGTGCCACCACCGATAGACATTTACATCATTAACCGTCTCGTTCCTTCTTTTTTCGACCCCCAATGTTATGTTCTCTAATCCTAATGTCTCCTTTCCATATACATGTAATCATGCATTTTATTCACATAATACATAACACATAATATGCAGCATTTAGAGCACATAACATGTAATGCACAATGGATGCAATGGCCCAGACCCATGCCCCGCAAGCCCAAGGTAAATCAAAACCCAGGCTCTAATATCAAGCTGTGACGCTCTAAAAAACTATGAGTTCTTTGTCAACATGTTGATTAACCATCAACCCACGGAAGTACCCGTGAATACATCATAACCCGACACCACTACATAACATCCCCTTCACTGAGATCATAAATAACACAGAGTTTGAGCAGAGTCTCCCTTGTACCAGACACTCCCAAACGCATAACCTGTGTACATTTCAATCACTTGACCAATCCAAGGTCCAATATACATCAATTTATCCTTAATATTACTCCATTTACATCTTTTGAACAAAAGGACTCAAGGCCTGAAGGTTTGACAAATTTAAGAGGACCTACCGATAGATAATCAACGCTCTATCGGTAGAAGAGCTCTTTGAAAATTTTTTACTGATAGATAATCAACGTTCTACCAGTATAAGAGTTGATTATCTCCATTGGTTTTGTATAACATTAATGGCGAGTGCTTGGAATGAATTGCATCATATGTCGTGCATGGGAACCCGGGAGTGGATTCAAAGTCGGACATGCATTCATGGTTAACATGCTTAGTATCATTTAAATGTTACTTGTGGTATATGCTTGGTGTGTTGAAAGTGCATTCATATCATATGCATTTGGGTTAGGAGGTATTCTCTGTAGGAGATACCCTACTGGGCTTTGGCTCACCCTGTTGTGGGAACATTTTTTAGGAGCTCATGCTTCTGTAGATGGCCCTCACATGGGTCCGGCTTGATGAAAATTGAAGTCTATGTTTTTATTTTGGATGTATAAATGCTTAGGTCCTATTGTAACTACTTTTAGCCTTATATTTTGGTTATGAAAAAACTTGTATATCATTTTAAGTAAAAGTTTGTATATAGGGGGACTTTATGTATCTATTCTTATGGTAAATGTATATTTTTACATTTGACTCTCGTTGATTAATGTTTAATGCTTGAAAAAACTTAACTATCAGATTGGACCTTGGAATGGTCTTTATGCAATTATAGAGCATAGGTTGAGTTGTAGTGGAGCTCCCCATACAAAAGAGACTCTTGTTGGGGCATAGGTCTAGAGCATAGGTCTCTGGAATTCTGTTGGGATTGGTCAGTCAGGATCAACACCTGGGGTTAATTGACGAGAATTAGCAAGCATTAAGGACCCCTAGATTTGGGCCATTATTGGTATATTATAAGAAATGTATTTGTACTAGATTGAATAAGGGGAATTTTAGATTTTATGTATCATTAACATAATGAAGAGATTTTATGTATCGTTACATGGTTTATTGATTCTAACGCAATGTTATAGATTGAGAATAAATTCCTGGGAGATAGAGAAAATATTACTGTTAATGGAGTTAGTGAATAATGTGGAGAATTTAAGATTGATCTAAAAGTATGACTCTAGATGCGTGTGTATTATGAAGGGAATTATAAGGCTTATTAATTTGAGCTTATGATTGTAGACAAGAAACAAATATCTTAGGGATATAACTTGACCCTTAACCCAAGTAGTATATTTGGTTATTTACTAAAATTCTCTTTGGAGGGGAAGGATTGATCGTTAGTACATACATTTTGGGAGTTATAATCAAAGGACATGTATGGTTCGTTTTCAATTGTACACTTTGGTGGAATCCGACATATTTTCACAATCCCTTTGAATTTTTTGGAATTCATATCTTGCAGTTAGTTTCGATTTGTAGATTGGTGGATTATAATCAACATGCATAGCGAACCATTTGATTAGATTTAATATCATTGGGATTAACCACTAGTTATGGTACACGAGTGAATGCAAAGAACATAAGCTTGAAAAATGAGAATCAATCTCTAGGATAAGTATTTGTCTAGTTTGAATAGTGGTATACACCAAAGTGGTAAATTTGCAATAATATTCGGTTTAAGTCCGAGGTCGAACCCACAGGAAACTGTTCTTTGGAAATCAAAATAGAAACGGTGAAGCAGTTATGGATACCAAGCTATAAATAAAAGAGCTTGTGATGTGAGCTTAGAACAATTAACACAAACTTAATTAAACTTGTAGTAATTAAAAGATATGAGATGCAATAAATAAAAGATACCCTCATGTTCGGGGATTTCATATGCATTATATTGGCTAAGTTCTAGAAATGTCATCTTAAAACAATTAGCCCCTTTTTTGCTGGAAAGTCAACTAGTAGGTATGCTGTAAATTAAATCCTATCTAACAACTAATTAGGTTAGCTGGCAGGTATATCTCTATGCACACTTAAATAACCCAAGTAAACAAGAAGGCAAGCCATTCAGGAGGAATACTTGAATTACTTAATCGGCATATATGTACCATGCAACAATTAAATGGCTAAAGCAAACCAGAAGGCAAGTCATTCAAAAGGAATACTACAGTTGTTCAACCAGCAAGTTGATGATTCACTGATGAAGAGATTCCGGTTTACGCATTGCATCAAAAATATTGGCTATGTCGAGACTTAACCCGTCTATATCCAATCAATTGACTTTTACGTAAAACCCAATCACGTACATCATTGTATCATGCACGAAGTACATACTAGTATATAGTATGGTATATAGCATTAGGTACCGCTCGGTATTTATAACCATGAGCATATTATAAATGTAACCATCCATCAATATGGGAGGTATATATAACAATAACGCATAGTTATAACATCGGCATTCCCATAACTTAAACAATATCTTACATATGTTCACCCTTCACCGAAGGGTAAAAGTGGACTACTCATGCCCCATTGCTACAGACAAGCAAGACATGCGAGATAGTTCCATTACAACACTAAATAACACACAGACACTTCTTTTTCAAGGAATAGTTGAAACACAACCACTCTTAATACCAGTTAGAGCAAAAAAATGGTAGAGGTTGAACCCTCCAAGTAGAAAGGTATAACAAAAATGTAGAAAATAAGAAAAGCTTCGGCTGGAGGTAAGTTGTAAAGCTGGCTGGAAGAGGTTAGGTAGGGCTTCATTGCACTGTTTCTGACTTTCTCTCACTCTCACTAACTCTCTGGATGTACTGGTGTCACTCTGAACTCCCCTAACTCCCCTCCACTCTCTCTAGCTTTCCCTCTGATGGAGTATAATTGACTAAAGTTCACTAAAACTCTAAACTGTAGTAGGGCCTAAAACTCAATCACTCATGTTGAAGTCTTAGGTCTAGCACGTTGCACCCTTGAGCCCTCTGATCACTTGGTCAGTACCAATCCTAAGACCAAATGCTATCTCAAAAGAGTACATGCTGCTGCTCTAACCTCTAAAACCTGAAGAAGATTCCAGCCCTCCTCGGCGTGTATGATGCCCTAATGCAGTCATTCGATATCAGGACTGCGTTTGTCCAGGCACTGCTAGATCCTGACAAATATCAAAGCCACTTCGCTAAGGTGAACATGAAGGAGGCCTTGTATGCCCAGTATTCGGCTACTGTCACCTTCACTAACGATGACCTCATGTTGAAAACAACTGAACACAATCGTCCCAAGTGATTGGGGAGATTGACAATCACAAGGTCAATCGCATCTTGTTGGACCCTGGTTCGTTGGTCAGCCTTCTGCCCTTGTGAGCCTTCAAAGGGAGCCAACCAAAGCAGAAGTGAAGGCCAAGATGTTCCCTAAAACGGCAGAAAGATCTAAGCCAGCCTCGAAAGTACAGAGCCGACCGGAATCATCAGTAATTCCCTCTTCAAAGAATGACGAAGGTTCAGAAGGAAAAGCTATTCTCGATGCAGCAAACAACGCAGAATCAAAAGAGGTTTTTCTTCCTTGATGATACATCAAGTGACGCAGGGTCAAGTGTGCTTCACGTCGGAAGTGAATCTGATTCAGAAAGAGAAGCCGAGCTGACTTAGTCGTCCAAAGGCCCTAAGTGAGTAAGGTGACATACGAGAGGGAACTTCTAGAAATGGAATTCTTCCCCAAAAAGAGGTCCAGACGATGCGCACTCCTGATGGGCTCAGAAAATCCATGGCAGAAATGGAGGTCTTGGTTGTGCAAGACCTGAAGACGTGTTATGTCCCATCCTAGTTGACTGGGAGGCGTGGGACCTTGTTTTACCAGTCATTGAGCAGCCCCTCTAGAGAGAAGACCAGATTCATAAGGAAGATCCTTACAAAGATGCCACCGAACCGCTGAAGACTCATTACTATTCACCGAAGGTTAAAGCTTTATTAGAGAAGGCGGGATACAACTTCAGGCAACTTTCATTTTTTTGAAGAAAATGGTAAGACGAGTCAATCTGCTATTCAATTGTTAAAAAACCTTGAATTATGCTTTCTTAACTTCCGAATTTCAATTCATATAAAAGTCGATGGATGCGGCGTGGTTACCAAAGCTCATACATTTATTTGAATCTCTGGAAAAGAGTTTTGGGGTTTCTGGTACTAAAAAAGGCTCTACTCTACCCAGCTTTTATCCCGTAGTTGCATTTCTCTACCGGTTATTAAATAATAAGCCCTATTTGATCTAGTAAGGGAAGGGGTCTTTCTAAAGGTGATGTGAACACCAATCGACTTGCTTTGAGACCCAACAACAATATTGGAAATACAATCCAAGAAAGCCAAACCCAGGTCTATGGATGAAGAATTTAGACCCATTGAGATCTTGTGTCAAGAACCTAGATTATATTAAAATCTAGACCCATTGATGAACCTGTCTCTAGAACCCAAATTACAAGAAGGAACGCCACAAAAGTTGTGATTTACCTTTGATAAGTTCAAAAGTTCATTCAAGAACAAGAGGAGTAAACTCAACTCAACTCACAATCAAAATTCATGATGTATTGTCTCCCATATTGTCCCTCATCGATTAAAAGCCTATTTATAAGGCTAGTCATTACAAGGAAACAAATTCTAATCTAATAAAGAAACAAATCCTAATCTAATAAGAAAACAAATCCTATTCTAATAAGGAAACAAGTCCTAATCTAAATAGAAATAACTAAAGACTAAAATTTGTGACCCTTTCTCTAAAAAATGCCCTTGAGTGAATAGTGCCAAGGTACTGTTGCATTAACAGTACCATGCTACAGTACTTATTCTAAACCCTAATTCAAATAAAATAATAAGACATATGTGGGTCAAGCATCCTCAAACCCACTTATTCTAA
>JAHQCQ010008841.1:0-38706 GCA_023539305.1 Ilex asprella | reverse complement strand
CACCCATGAGTCCCCCCCTTTCTCCACAAAACTAAGTGTATTTATAGGCAAGGAGAAGGCAGGGAGGGGGTAAAGGAATAGAGCTGGGCGTCAAAGTCAAAGTGAAATGCCAACCACTCTGCAGGCAGTCTGTCCACACCGTTCGAACGGTCCCTTTGTCTTTGCTCTCTGCCGTTCAAACGTCAGAAGGATGCAGTCCATGTCAGTTATGTCAGTCCACACATGGTTTCTGTTCAAAAATCTTCCTCCAAGTCTTCAAGTAAATCTTTCCTCCAAGTCCTTGCTGAATCTTAGCTGATCTGTCTAATAATTCCTGGGGCGTTCGAACGGTGGCCACCATTCGAACGTGGCACTCAAGTGCCTGGGTCTTCTGACTGCAATTCTGCAAGTCTGCAACATGCCATGTCTTTAGTCAGTCTGATCTTGTCCTTGCTCCAGTAAGTGTTCGAACGTTGAGTATCGTTCGAACGTAGTTCTTGAATCTCCAGGGTCTTGGATTTTCCCTGCAACACAGATAGCAGTTTTCTGGCCTGTTCACCATGACCATTCGAACGGTGTTTGATGTTCGAACGTTTCTTCCTTATTCCAAGCTTCTGCAACTAGTTCCATAAAATACTGTGATTGTCACCAAGGGCTGCTTTTTGGTGCCTTTGGACCCTTGTTCACTTTAAGACTTGATACATCATCCTTTAAGCTCCACCAAAGCATAATTAGTCCAAAACATGGCATAAGAATATGCTATTTTGAGTGTTAATCAAATGCCCAATTCATGAATGCCATTCTCCCCTCATATGAAAGAAGGGAACAACATCCAAGTTGATCCTCCGGCAATGAGGGAGTTCCTTCAACCAACAAAAAGTACCACACCCTTATGCATTCTCCTCCCGGTCCAAGCTCACCTCTTCCATGTTAAGCCAGGGATGTTGCAACTACTTCCCACATTCTATGGAATTGAGAAGGAGAACCCTATTTGCACATATGGGATTTCGAGGAAATAGTTGCAACCTTTCTAACCAATCAAAGTATTGAAGACATAACTAGGCTGAAATTGCTTTCCTTTTCCTTGAGAGATAAGGCAAAAACATGGCTTAACTCCTTGAGACCTTGATCCATAACATCTTGGAACCAAATGCTCTCTGAGTTTTTAAACAAAATTTTCTCGGTTCATAGAACCACCACTTTGAAAAAGGAAATTCAAAACTTTTCGGAGAAGCCGAATGAGTAATTCTACCAATGTTGGGATCGGTACAAGGATTTATTGCAATCAATTCCACATCATGGCTTCGAATCATGGCAATTGGTTAGTTCTTCTATGAAGGAACCACACCAAGCCATAGACAATTCATTGACATGATGTGCAATGGCGAGTTTTTGAACAAAGACCTCGATGAGGCCTTAGACTACTTTGATACATTGGCACAGAATGCACAATCATGGAACATTATGGATCCCACCGATGTACCAAGGTCTTCTCCTCAAGGGAGTAGCTAAACTCATGGGGGAGGGATTTATGAGTTGAGAGACCGAGAAGACTTGCTTTCCAAAATTGCTAAATTGTCAAGGAAAGTCGATAGTATTGAAGTCAATAGGAGACACAAAGTGTCTAATATTTCAAAGATTGTTGAGGAGGGCTCCTCAATTTGTGAGTGTAAATCATTCCATATCGGTGTGCCCTAACATTCCGACACTTAAGGAAGTGTACCACGAGCAAGTTCATGCCTTTAACCAAACAAGACAATAATTCTCTCTACACTCAAACACTTACAACTCGGGTTGGAGTAATCACCCGAATTTTTGTTGAAGAAATGAGAATCCCATTCCTCATGGTTCAAATGAAAATTCATCTCTCGTGCATCATAAACAAAATCAATATCAAGGCCATGGGCAAGCGTCTAGCTCCCAATACCCCCCGTCCAATCTGCAAGGGTATTCATCAAATCCACCCCCCAAAATTTCTCCCAAAGTCCACCTCCACAAAGCTTCTCCTAACAAGGATCATTCAAACCTCCCACCTATCAACCTCCCCACAAGAGAAATTTGGAGGATATGGTTCATGCTTTCATTCAAAGCCAAACTACCTTCAATCAAAATCAAACCGCCATCAACAATCAAAATGCCACAACTTTTAATGACATTCGAGCCCAACTCACAAAGTTGACAAACTCTATGGGGGCATCACAACAAGAGAAAGGAAAATTTTCCAGTCAACCTCAAAAGAATCCTAGAGGTCAACATGTTGTTGAGTCGTCGGAGCCATTAAAAGAGAGTTGTGAGCAACTAAAACCGGTCATCACCCTTCATAGTGGCAAGCAAATTGATAGCACCATCATTCCAAAGGTCTCACCCAAGGCCACGTTGCTAATAGAAAAAGAGAAGGGGTGACACCGATGAGTGATGTGAAACCCGCCAAGAATAATGAGAACCAACAACGAAAAGGAACCCAAGATCGTTCTACGTTCAGATTTGAATGGAAGACCTCGACCCGTTGTTTACGACAAACAAGAACCTTGGTATATAGACCTCAACCCGCTGTTTGTGAAACAAGAACCTTGGTATAAAGGAAGACGCCACAAACGGTATGGAAATCCGTTTGATAAGTCGATAGTGAACGCCACGGGAAATCCCGATAAGTTCGTCTAGTTCTTCAAAGAACCAAAGAGAAATATACTCTCACAATTTGCTGAATCATAATCTGAATTTTCATTGATTTGAAGGCCTATTTATAAAGGCTAGTCATTACAAGGATTAGGAAACTTTCTAAAATAGCTTATCCTATTTAAGGAATATCTCTTACTTGTGGGTAAAGAAATATCTCTTACTTTCCTAAAAAGAATAACTCACATGCCTAAATTTAAAAGGAAAGTACTTGGCATGCAAGTCTTACAATCAAACCCTAACAAGAATGAATAGGGCGTCGTTACTGTAGCATGAACAGTACGGTGCTACAGTAACTCCGAAAATCCTATTTCATAAGAAGTAAAACATGTGGGCCAAGCATCCTCAAGCCCACTTATTCTAAAAATAATAATCCTTTGAATAAATTGGAGGCCTTAACAACAACGGGCCAATTTAAGCTTAGCCTTAGCCTAGCCGGATTCCTCTAGAACTTGAACCATGTTGATGAATCTTTGTTGTTCAAGTGGATCATGGTCAATGGGCCTCCACAAACTTGCTTGAGTCCATGCCTCTTGAATTAGACCATTGAGTACCTCCTTAAACTTCCTTGCTCGTGCTCTTGTAACCGGCCCAATTGGAACTTTAACTAGATCTCTTGAAGTTGGGCCATGATTCGCATCAATGAGGGTGATTCTACAAAAAGTTATACTGTACCGGTACGTCTCAAAATTTCATCTCAATCCAATGGTTGGATCAAAAGTTATGCCGATTCCACAAAAAGTGGTCCAGAGCAGAAAAATAGTACCGGTATACAGTACCGGTACGGAACAGTACCAATACTGTGTATCGGTACGCCCGACTCCAGAAGTTTCGAAGTACTGGTTCGCAATACCGGTACGCTCCTTGAAGCAACCCCGAACCTCCTGCAACCCATCTCCACTTGCTTGGGGGCCCACGTACACTTATCCCACTTGCCCCCCAACATTTTCTTACACATTGACATGTCTCCCTTACACACTTTGAAGACTTTTGAGGCTTGGCATTTATGGATGGTGGGATATATGTGGGCTGCCATGTGGGTTGCTGGGTAGGCTGCTCCTAGCCTGTCCAAGCCATCATTCAACCTCCCATTGATGAGAGGCCTGCACACTCATGCTAGGGGACCACCATGCACGAAAATTGAAGGCTCTCCAACATTATATTCAGCATTTACACAACCATTTTGTGTGTGGCTACCTAAGCTTAGGAAATCCAAGGAAGAAGATGATGAATAGTGTAACGAAAATTTATATTTTTGCATTTTTTCTCCATTCAAGTTGTAGTAAGCTTTTAATCTCTTGTAATCTTTAACTCTTACACCTTAATGTCATTTACTTCAAGTCTATTCCAAGTTTAATTACATGTTCTTCATTTCACCATTGTTGTTCATGTTTTTCTTCATTTCCTAGCTTTAAAATGGGTATTGTATATTTTTTTTCGTAGCTTAAGTTTTCTTGCTTTAAGTTAAGTTTCATGCTTCCTTTCTTCATTATGTCCATTTAAATTATGCTTGTCTTTCCTTTAAACATGAATAGCTAGATTTCTAGTTGGCTAATTCAAGGGAGACCTCCTCTTGGATTTTCCATTTCAACTCATTCTTCTTTCCATTATGAGTCCAATGGTTCGGTTTAATGGGGTTGAGAGTGGATAAGTTGGTGAGCCTTTGATATCCCGTAGGCTTAGCCACGGTTTATGCTTAGATACTCACCAATCTTGTCCCTGGCTTCCCTCGAATAAGTCGTTCATTCATGCTCTATCGGATAAGGGATTGGGGTTGAAATTGTATTTCTATTTGAGTGACTTCTTGGGTTTGCCAACATTTGTTTCTCATTGCATTTTCATTAAGAACAAAACTCATCAAAACCAACTACAAGATTTTACATTTTTCCCTTTTGCAACAAAATCACCTTCACACAACTCAACCTTCCTTCCCTGAGGAGACGACCTTGGAATACTCTTCCAAGTAAAACACCGACATTCAAAAGACTCCTTGCGATTGGGGAGCACTTTTGTTCACACACTTACATATTTCATACATTTTGTTCATTCTATTTCATACTATCATTTCGTTGTTCCATCTCTTGCATCATCCCGAGGGAGAGTGACACTCCCTTCTCACACACATCATACACATGCTAAAGGGTGATGTTTAGAGGTTAGGAAACAAGAACGTGTTTCCAATCAATCACTCAACATGTTCAACTTGTCCAAGTAACCGGGGGATGATGAGGAGGCGCATTAAGTCAATAGAATTGACAACTTGGCGGAAGAACACTTGGAACTTTTGGGCATGTTAAAGTTGAAAGAAGAGGAGAATGTTAATCTAGAAGAGTTTGAGGAACAAGAGGAATTAGAGAGTTTGAAAGGGGTAGAAAAGTGGATCCCTACATTTGAAAACCTCCCACACCAAGACAAGAAGATTTTCCCATCAAGTGAGCAAAAGCCCACTTTGGAATTGAAGCCATTACCTTCCCATTTGAAGTAAGCATATCATGGGAAAGATGAGACATTTTCAGTGGTAATTAGCTCAACGTTGGATGCAAAGCAAGAAGAAGAGCTCTTGGAAGTGTTAAGGAGGCATAAAGGAACAATTGGTTGGACAATTGCTACATCAAAGGGATAAGCCCTCTCATTTTCACACACCGTATTTATCTTGAAAAGGACATTAAAACTTTTCAACAACCACAAAGAAGGTTGAACCCAATCATGAAGGAGGTGGTGACGGATGAGGTGTTGAAACTACTTGACGTAGGCATCATTTTTTTGATTGATGATAATAAGTGGGTCATGCCCAAGCAAGTAGTACCCAAGGAATCAGGAGTCACGGTTGTGGAGAATAAAGAGAATGAACTTATTCCAACAAGGGTGATTACTTGTTGGAGAGTTTGTATTGATTACCAGAAGCTTAACTTGTGCACAAGAAAAAAGATCTTCCCAATGCCAATCCTTGACCAAGTGTTGGAACGAGTAGCGGGGCATCTATTATATTGCTTCTTTGATGGTACTCTCTATAATCAAATCGAGATTGCATTGAAAGACCAAGAGAAGACCACCTTCACTTGTCCTTACGGTACCTTTGCGTACCGTCGCATGCCTTTTAGGCTATGTAATGCCCTTGAAACCTTTCAACGTTGCATGATGGGGATCTTTAGTTATATGGTGGAGAAGATTGTTGAGGTGTTTATGGATGACATCTCGGTCTTTGGTGATTCCTTCAGTGGGTGCTTAGAAATTTTGGAGAAAGTTCTTGAGAGATGTGAAGAGAAGAACTTAGTCTTGAATTGGGAGAAGTGTCACTTCATGGTGACAGAGGGAATTGTTCTCGAGCAGATCATCTCAGCAAAGGGAATAGAAGTTGAAAAATCAAAGGTGGAGGCCATCTCCAACCTCCCTACGTCAAGAGTCGTCAGTATATCAGGTCGTTTTTGGGCCTTGCTAGATTTTACTGTCGTTTCATTAAAAATTTTAGTGCATTGGCCCGACCTTTGACCAATTTATTGTCTAAGGATGTCTCATTCAAGTGATCAGATGATTGTGAGACATCTTTTATAAAACTCAAAAGCATGCTTGTCACACCTCCAATTATGCGACCACCCAAGTGGGATTTACCTTTTGAGCTTATATGCGACGTGAGTGACTACGCGGTCGACACAGTGCTTGATCAAAGGGAGCATAATAGACCTTATGTAATATACTATGCTAGCAAAAACATTCAATAAAGCCCAAATGAATTACACTACCATAGAAAAGGAGCTGCTAGTGGTAGTATTTGCATTAGATAAATTCCGGTCCTATAACATTGGTTCACCGATTGTTGTTTATACTGATCATTCTGCTTTAAAGTATTTGTTGTCAAAGCAGGATGCCAAACCTAGACTTATTAGGTGGATCCTCCTACTCCAAGAGTTCAATATGATAATCAAAGACAAGAAGGGAGTGGAGAACCAGGCAGATCATTTATCCGATTAGTGGTGCAAGAGACCGATGAGCACATTCCTATCCCAGATTTCTTCCCTGATAAGCAATTGCTTTCAATTCATTCTATGTATCCTTGGTATACTGACATATGTAATTATCTTGCAACAGGACAGATACCACTGTAGTGGAGCCTAGAGGATCGAAGAAGATTTATGGTGGATCTGAAATACTTTTACTTTGACAACCCATACCTGTTCATACCTGTTCAAGTATTGCCTTTACCAAGTCATGCAGAGATGCGTACTGGAGAACGAACTGCAGGATGTCTTTGCATTCTTCCGTTCAGAGGCATGCGGTGGCCACTTCTCTGCGAGGAAAACTTTGGCAAAAATTCTACAATCAAGTCTTTACTGGCCCTTTCTGATAAAGGACTGTATTTTATTTTGTAAAGAGTGCGATAGATGCCAATGTTTGGGAAATGTGACCCGAAGGAACTTGATGCCCCTCTCACCTGTACTTGTTAAAGAAATATTTGATTAATGGGGCATCGACTTCATGGGTCCCTTCCCTATGTCGTTTGACTATCTACACATTCTATTGGCAGGGAATTACATGTCCAAATGGGTGGAGACAATCTACACATTCTACTAGCAGTGAATTACCCGAAGAAACATAATGCATTTTATACTTGCTTTTGTCATAAAATTGGGGAGAAAGGTGCTTAACCTTCGTTTTGATGAAGTTTTGTGTGAATGCAGGTAAAATGATGTAAATGGTATGAGTTATACCCTCATTGAAGTGTTTGAAGTCAATGAAGAGGAGGGGGTGTCTTAAAGGAAGGTTTGGAGGGAGACTAAACCAAGAAAATTCAAGTTGGATGAAAACCTTCCAGAAGGTTTTGCCTTTGATTTCTTTTTCACTGCCAAAACCTTCCGGAAGGTTTTGTCTACTAGAGTGAAACCTTCAGAAAGGTTTTTGCCTACTAGAATGAACCTTCTGAAAGGTTTTGCCTACTAGAATGAACCTTCTGAAAGGTTTTGTCTACTAGAATAAACCTTCAGAAAGGTTTTGCCTACAAGAATGAACCTTCCGAAAGATTTTGCCTGTTGACTTTTTCATTTAATTGTTCCAGCACAAACCTTCCCGAAGGTTTTAGGTCGACCTTCTCAAAGGTTTTGCCCATATTGCCCAAATAACCTACAACTCAAGCTCTGCCATTTGGGGGTCCCACTTACACTTCTTCAATAGATCCCCTGACATCCCCTGCACATCTAGGAGCCTTCCCTCGCCTCTACTTGGACATGGAAGGCCTTTGCAATGATTATTAGGAGAGAGAAAGGCTAGGCTTGTCCTAGCTTGCACCATCCCATACCATCCCTTGTAGCCCCCTATGATTGGAGGGACATCACTCAGGCTTAAAGAGCTCTCTCATTGACATTTTTGTGAAGCTCTTGCACCATTATTCATTATTATGCAATATACATTGTAATATATATAGAGAATGAAATAAAGAAGATGAATAGTGCTAGAGAGAGAAGTTAATGCTTTTCTATTTTCTTTCCATACATTTGCCTTGTGATCCATTGTAAGACCTTTCTAAGCTTTGTTTAAAGTCTTTAATGCCATTTATTACAAGTTGCTTTGAAGTCTAGTCTTCCATTCAAGCTTTTGCCCTTAATGCTATTCAAGCTTTCTTCATTTCTTAGTTTCAAAATGGGTATTCAATGCACTCTCTTTTAGTTTTATATTTTCTTGCATTAACTTAGCTCCAATCTTCATTGCTCCACAATGTCTTTCATTTACATTATTTTCTTTAATTTAAGCATGAGTAGCTAAGCTTTTTAGTTGGCTAATCCAAGGGAGACATCCCTTTGGATATGCCATTTCAACTCATCTTCTTTCCTTCTCTCTAATGCGAATCATGGCACAACTTCAAGGGACCTAGTTCAAGTTCCAATTGGGCCGGTTACGAGAGCACGAGCAAGGAAGTTTAAAGAGGTACTCAACGGACTGATTCAAGAGCCATGGACTCAAGCAAGTTCGGGAAGGCCCATTGACCATGATCCACTTGGACAACAAAGATTCATCAACATGATTCAAGTTTTAGAAGAATTCGGCTAGGGGCTAAGGCTAAGCTTAAATTGGCCTATTGTTGTTAAGGCCTCCAATTTGTTAAAGGATTATTATTATTATTAGAGTAAGTGGGCTTGAGGATGCTTAGCCCACATGTTTTATTTCTTATGAACTTGGGTTTTTAAAATTACTGTAGCACCGCACTATTCATACTACAGTAACCTGTGCACTATTCACTCTTTTGGGGGTTTGATTGTAAAGCTTGAATGCCAAGTACTTTCCTTTTTCTATTTAGGCATGTGATCAGCCAATTAAGGGGCTGATTGTTTTTCTTTTCTTCAAGTAAGAGTCTTAGGAAAATAAGAGATATTTCTTAACTAGGATAGCTAATTTTAGGAAGTTTTCTAATCCTTGTAATGACCAGCCTTATAAATAGGCATTCAAATCAATGGAAATTCAGATTATTATTGAACAAATTGTGAGAGAATTTTTCTCTTTGGTTCTTTGAAGAACTAGACGAACTTATCAGAATTTTCCGTGGCGTTCACCAGCGACTTATCAAACGGGTTTTCACACCATTTGTGGCGTCTTCCTTTATACCATCACACAAACAGCGGGTTGAGGTCATATATACCGAGGTTCATGTTTGTCGTAAACAACGGGTCGAGGTCTTTCATTCAAATCTGATTGTAGAACGATCTTGGATTCCTTTCGTTGTTGGATCTCTTTATTTTTGGCGGGTTTCACATCATTTGGTATCAGAGCCAAGGTTCTAGTTCAGGTTTACCTATCTTAAAAAAAAATTCTTTCTTTATTCTGTTTTCTTTACTCCCAAAATTCGGTTCACAAATTCAAGTCTAGCCGAATATCCTTCTACCCCATTCCGTTCGTATTTTGTTACGAAATCTTATTCTGTTACTATCAAAAGATAGTTGTTGTTCATAAAAAAAAAAAACAGAAGGGTGTAAAAAAAAAAAGGCCGAAAAGAGTAAAAAAAAATAGAGAGAGAAAGAAAGCCCGAAATTGTTTGATTCTAGTTGTTTTCATATATTCTTTTTTTTTTGGGTCCAATAAGCCCGAAAATCACCTTACCCCAAAATTCAGATAATTTTGGTATTTTGTGCTTCCCAAAATCTAGTCAGTCGTGTTCCTTGAATTCTTGCTCTTCAAACCCAAAATTCCTTAATGAGTTCTTGGTGAATTGTTGCTGGAAATTTTGATTTGTTTGTTTAGTTTCAAAAAGAACTGAAAGAGAATTATCGAGTGGAAAAGGCAAGAGTGGTGAGAACCTTAGAGGATTAAAAAAAGCCATGAATTTTGAGTGAAACACGAGTGTAGAGTGATTCACATTCTTGAGTGTAAACTCTTAAGGGAGGGAATTGTGAGGTCCTTATTCTTTTTTTTTATTTTTTTTCTAACTTTGTTTTGCAGCAATTATGACTCACAACAATGCTACGGATCTTGCTGATCCGAAATTATTTATGGAGGCCACGATGAGTGAGATGAGGCGTGTGATGAAGTTGGAACTAGAGCAAGTTTACGAACGGATAGATCAGATTGAGAATACACATGAGAGGCAGCCACAAAACGTCCCTAATGCTTGTAGAAGGGAAAGAGCTCAACCGAGAGAAGTAAGGGTGGAAGTTTCCTAATCCTTGTAATGACCAGCCTTATAAATAGGCATTCAAATCAATGAAAATTCAGATTATTATTGAGCAAATTGTGAGAGTATTTTTCTCTTTGGTTCTTTGAAGAACTAGACGAACTTATCGGAATTTTCCGTGGCGTTCACCAACGACTTATCAAACGGGTTTCCACACCGTTTGTGGCATCTTCTTTTATACCAAGGTTCTTGTTTCACACAAACAGCAGGTTGAGGTCATATATACCGAGGTTCATGTTTGTCGTAAACAACGGGTCGAGGTCTTTCATTCAAATCTGATTGTAGAACGATCTTAGGTTCCTTTCGTTGTTGGATCTTGTTATTTTTGGCGGGTTTCACATCACTCTCGGTGTACAATGGTTCGGTTTGACTAGGTAGAGTGTGGACATGGTTGTGAGTCTTTGATATTTCATAGACTTGTCACGGTTTATGCTTGGATCCTCACTTTCATCTTATCCCTCACTTCGATCTTATCTCTCGCTTTCCATGAATCAATCGTTCATCTATGCACCATTGGAGGAAGGTTTAGAGTTGACTTGGCATTCCATTAGAGTGAACCTTTTGGATTAGCCAACACTTGTTTCCCACTTCATTTTCATCACAATACAATTCACAAACCAAACTTCAACAACAAAAGATTTTACACTTTGTTTTTACCAAAATCACCTTCAACACGGTTCACATCCTTTTCTGAAGATACGACCTTGGAATACCTCCAAGTAAAACATGATACGCAAAAGTCTTCTTGTGCTTAGGAAACATTTTTTCTCATACACACACATTTCATATCCCACCATTCCCTTGTCCTTTCTTTTGACATCATTCCAAGGGAGAGTGACACTCCCCATTTCACTCATACACCACACACATACATTGAGGGGTGATGTTAGGAGGTTAGGAACAACAAGAAAATAATTCAAGCACTACCACATAGGCATAATCCGTCACTTAAACAATATTTGCCACATAGGCATAATCTTCACATAGACAATAACTGCCACACATGCACAATCCGTCACACAGAGAATAATCACCACACAAGTATTACCCGTCACACATACACCACACACAAGTATAACCCGTCACAAAAACTAGACAATAACTTCTTATCTAGTTTTTTCCTTTTTCTCCAACACTTCCTACCATAGTAATAATTTGATAACAAGCAAGTTTTCAATACAAACTAGATATGTGATATAGTGCATTCTCCTTAAGTCCAATGGTAACACAACTCAGTCTCCTGGTGATACTTTAGGCCTACATGATATAGGTGTTGACGCCTCCATTCCTACCACGCATTATTACAACCCACATATAAACATTCTCTACATAGCATCACATTATAAATATGTATGAATGAGTGCTTAAACATGTTTGTAATAATATATCTTCAAATGTTGTCGAGTAAGCTAATTTAGACCACTCTAACCATTCCTTACTATTTGCTCATTATACATAAGGTAGGTTAGAATTCACTCCGTAATGGTGTATTTATAAACAATTTAATCCATAAAGAGTTGATTTAAAGTCAATTGGATGTCTCGGAAAGATTTGGAGTTGATTGGACAAAAGCCCATAACACCATTGCAAAATAGCCCAGCTTTACCCTGAGGAACTGGTTCATCATATGGGTTATTGGTTCATTGCAAGGTAGAGAGTCTTGTACCGGTTCAACACCTCTTGAACCGATTCTAGACCATCCTGAACCCATTACTTGAATAACCCAGGGTTCTTTGTTTCACAACACAACACCCAAAAAACTTATAAAACATTACACCACCCTTACCCTAGCATCTAGTGACCTAAAACACATGAATTATAGCGTTAGAGAGATACCCAATTGAAGACTTTTTGCCAGAATTTCGTTGGAACCATCAAGTGGCTTAATTGGGTACTCTAAGACTTCAACACATCCCCATACCACCCAACATCTTCAAAGTGCTCATGTTTAGCTAACACCCATAAAGATAATGAGAAGTAGAAGATGTTAGAGAAGATGATCCTTACCTTAGTGAAGCCAAACTCCCTCACCAAAGCCAAAAACTCTTGACCTATTGATGCTTTCTTTACTTCCCCTCCAACTCCTCTTTAAGTCTTCAAGATCCTTGCATGCAAGAGTGAAGACCCCCCCGTAGCCTCCACCGGTTTTTCACTATCCATTGGGAGAGCTTGGCCAAGTGGATGTCTTGCATGCCTCCGCTAAACCTCAATTACACAAGATCCCCACCTAGTTCCCCGAAACCACAATTCCACCTTTAGATTTTCTTTAGTTAACCAATCAAACTCTACTTTTTAACAAACTCCTAACCCAACCTTAATTTAGATAATCAAAATTCAGAGTTTACACTTTTCGCACTTTCAAAAATTCTTTATTTTTATCCCATGAATAACTTCAACCTTTTTGTACATTTAAATATCTGACACTATATGGAATGCCCATTATATAACTAAGTCACAAAGGATAATTTTGGGATAAATGCTTTACCTTCCAGATAAATTTTTGATTTTACCCCCATAGCTAATATTATAAAATTTTCCTTTAGGCCCTAACTTTTTATGAAATACCATAAAATTTATGTTCAAGTCTCACAAAAGCACTCTGTGAAGCCTCACTATCTCCCGAATGTACAGTTGACTCAAAGTCACCAATGTATCTGTACAATTTGTTGGTAAGAAATGAGCAGTCTTAGTAAGTTTATCTATGACTATCCAAGTTGTATTATGGCCTTTGGTGGTCCATTGTAACATGATCCCATTTCAAGTAGAGAATTGGGAAAGAATGTAGTAATCCTCCAAGTCACAGGTATTCATTCTTTACCTGTTGGTAAATTGTATATTTCGCTATAAACCTAGCAATATCCCTCTTCATTTCTTTCCACCAACATGGTGTTTCATATTCTGATACATTTTTTGTGCTACCCGAATGAATGGTAAATCTAGAACGATGACCTACATTTAAAACCTCCTCTTTCAGTTGGGCAGTGATGAGAACTAATGTGGGCCTACTCTTAAAAATCCTTTGCAAGTCCAATGGGCCAATTACAAGATCAAGAGTCAAGAAGATCAAAAAAACAATGCAAGGATTGGTGCAATCCACCTAGGAAAAAAGAGGAGCTTCAAGCTGGACCTTATCCTAATGGGCCGGGTCATGAGGCCCATTGGGCCTGATTTGGGCCCAAATATGGCCTAGAACTATTATGCATTATGGGCTGCCAAAGATTCCAGAATTATTCCTCAAATCTTGTGCTATTATTCTCTCAAATCTTGTGATGATTATGGAAGATCTTGGGGATATCTTTCCATCTTTGGCATGTCACTCTTTTGGAAAGTACTAATCAAGCTTGGAGAAGGGTCAAAGATTGGGAGATTCTTACCACAAGCATGGAAGGAATTTGAAAACCAATACTCCTATACTTGAAAGGATTATCTTCTAGAATAATCTACATTAATTATGCTATTTCCTTTACAATTTACATTAATTATGTTATTTCCTTTATTTTAAAATTTCAGAATTACTGTTCATGCCAAGTTACTATTCATGATGAAGTAACTGTGACTTCATCTTAGGTGTCTAGGGCTTTACCTTTATCCTAATCATGAAGGTGCAGACAGAAGTTGAAAGAGGTTGAATTGACGCTTGATCTCCTCCCGACAATAACACTTTCCTATCTTGAACTTGATAGCTTCATGACCTTGGATAGGTTGAGATTTTACAATAGACTCCACGAAATTGGCAGCGTACAAATATGATCCTGCAATCTCCCACTTTGGCAATTTCGTTAGAAACACACACAACCTAAAAATTAAGATTACAACTCAGAACCTTAGAACAAAAGAATTGTACACTAATCTCAACTCTCTTGCAAGCATCATAAATCTCTATCTGGTACAAGGATCTACTTTGCGTGAAGAGCCCTGCAGATCGTCACTCGAACAAAAATCTCGTGAAAAACATCATATGGTAGAGAAATACATAACATGATCTCAGTTTTGGAAAGCACCTTGACAATCATAAGACAAAAGGACATATACACATCATGCAAGTGCAACTATGTAGCACGTTAGAAACTAACTTGCCTAAGATGATCGAAAAACTATATATTTATCAATATGATACACATGACATTCTCCCCTTTAGTTGGTGTTCACAAGGAAAATAACTACTGTAAAATGAAAAAATAAATATGTGTGACTTCATGACAAGTTTGCAAAATTTACTCCCCCTAAGTATTTGAACAAACTCTCCCTTCCTATGTTAACATGCGACCTGTCTTCCCTAGAGAAGAGTAAATAGCCCTTTTCCTCTGATATGTGTCATAACAAAAAAATAAGAGTTAAACAAATAAAAGTCAACAAAAGATAGAAACCAAGGAAAAAACATAAGCCAACAAGGAAAAAATAGAATACTTTAGTACAAGCCATGAATGAATATCAGACACCCTCTAGCTCACGTATGACCTAATACTAAGTCTCTAAAGCCCATAGCTCAAATGGTTGAACCTCCACCACCTCCTCCAGGTGTCTTGGTTCCATTTTCTCGAACAAAGCCAAAATTCGGCATCATACACATGGGATGTTGAGCATCTCCCTGAATCACCTGCTGATACATTCCTCGACTCATCATTCCCTCATAAACAACATCCATATGATCAGCAAAAAGGCTATGCTGCTGATCAATACAACTTATAGTAATCCTAGCATTAACGAAACGACAGTACGATTATCAAATGCAACTATTGGAGCTGTAGTAAGGGGTATGGAATGTATGTAACATATGGCCTCTCGCATGCCTCAACGATGGTGGGTGTGATCGGATGTACCAGGGATCTTCAAAAGTTGTACCACGAAGCTTACCATCAACATCGTCACCCACAACAACAACCTCCATAGAAACAAACATATATCTCGCTATCTCCCAAACTCCTTCCTTGTAGGTCTCTTTGGGGTCATCAGCTGATCAGAATTTAAAGAACCAGTAGCCCTATCTAAATATGTTTGGATGATCATAGAACCAAATGGCAAAGTATCGGTAATCCTCCCCTCATCAAATGCTCTTTAAATGACTTGAAATATCATGCGCGGCAGTTCGGTCTCCAAACATGTTCCAATAGCATGTAGCAAATAGGCTCGTATTGTGGGGGAAGTGAAAACATGAGTCTTCAACTCGATGTTGTGGTTGACTATAAAATTTGTAAAGCTATAATGCTTTTTCAAATCCTTGTGGTATCGCAACTGGGGGAGCAAATCTAAGGGATAGGAATGTCCATACAACACTGGTGCAACTGATGACAATGTGCGCATAGCACTCTCTAGACAAAAATTAAAATGATCTTGTGGATGAGAACCAAGGTGGGCTTACTCTTAAAGATCCTTTGCAAGTCCAGATGGGCCAATTACAAGATCAAGAGTGAAGAAGATCAAGAAAGCAATGCAAGAATTGGTGCAATCAACCTAGGAATGAAGAGGAGCTTCAAGTTGGACCCTATCTTAATGGGCTGGGTTATGAATCCCATTGGACCGAACCTCTTTGGCCAGATTTTGGCCCAATTAGGGCCTAGAACAATCATGTAATATGGGCTGTCAAAGATTCCAGAATTATTCCTCAAATCTTGTGCTATTATTCCCTCTAATCTTGTGATGTACATGGCGAAGTTACTGTTCATGCCTTCCTTGGAGGCCAAATTTCGTAGCCTATAAAAGGCCATTTAGTGCAATGAATAAAAGGGGAGACAATACACAATGAATTTTGATTGTGAGTTGAGTTGAGTTTACTCCTCTTGTTCTTGATTGAACTTGTGAACTTAATCAAAGGTAAATCACAACCTTTGTGGCGTTCTTCCTCGTAATTTGGGTTCATGAGAAGGTTTTTCAACGGGTCACAAATCTCCATCCATAGACCTAAGTTTGACTTTCTTGAGTTGTATTTCCAATATTGTTGTTGGGTCTCAAAATGGCTATGATGCTCATCAGCAGATCTTTATAGTAGTCCTAGCATTAACTAAACGATAGTACGATTATCAAATGCAGCTGTTGGTGCTGTCGTTGGGGGAGTGGTACGTACATGACGTATGGCCTGTCGACTGCCTCATCGATGGTGTGAGACCAAATGTACCAAGGATTAGGAAAAGTTGTACCACGAAGCTTACCATCAACATCGTCACCCTCTGCCGCAACCTACATAGAATCAAGCATATATCTCGCTATCTCCCAGTCTCCTTCCATGTAGGTCTCTTTGGGGTCATCAGCTGATCAGAATCTAAAGCACCAGTAGCCCTATGTAAATATGCTTGGGTGATCATAGAACCAAAAGGCAAAGTATCGATAATCCTCCCCTCAGCAAAAAGCTCTTTGAATGACTTGAATAGGCTCTTGTTGTGGGGGAAGTTAAAACATGAGTCTTCGATCAATGTGGTTGTTGAGTATAAATTTTGTAATGCTATAATTCATTTTTCAAATCCTTATGGTACCGCTACTGGGGGATCAAATCAGAGGGATAAGGAAGTCCGTACAACACTAATGCAAATATTGCACTCTCTGGTAAAAAATAAAAAGGATCGTGTGCTGCCCGAGGGAGATGTAGGGTGGTGGCAATAAGATTTTTTAAGCTCAGAACAATGCGAAAACTTGTCTTCTTGAGCACACTAAAGGTGACCCAAACTATGTTTTCAAAACTCATAATGGTTTAGATAAAAATTTCATTTAAAATCACCTCAGACTCATAATTGGTACACTTCCCAATACCATTTTCATTATAAGCAACCTAAGATTGAATTAACCAAGGCTTCATTTCATCTTAGGTGTCTAGGTCATTACCTTTACCATATTCATGAAGGTGCGGATGGAGGTTGAATGATGTTGCATTGACGCTTGATCTCCTCCCAACAATGACGCTTTCCTATCTTGAACTTGATAGCATCATGACCTTGGATAGGTTGAGATTTTACAATAGACTCCACAAAATTAGCAGCATACAAATATGATCCAACAATCTCCCGCTTTAGCAATTTGATTAGAAACACACAACTTAAAAATTAAGATTACAACTCAGAAAAAAAACAAGAATTTTAACTAATCTAAACTCTCTTTCAAGCATAAAAAATCTCTATCTAGTACAAGGATCTACTTTGTGTGAAGAGTCCTGCACATCACTACTCAAACAAAAATCTCGTGAAAAATATCATATGTTAGAGAAATACACAAAATGATCACAGGTTGGGAAAGCACCATTATAGTCATAAGGCAAAAGGACATATATACATCATACAAGTTCAACTACGTAACATGTTAGAAACTAACTTGCCTAAGACGATTGAAAAACTATTCATTTATCAATATTGATGAGAACTAAGGTGGGCTTACTTTTAAAGATCATTTTCATGTCTAGATGGACCAATTACAAGATCAAGAGCCAAGAAGATCAAAGAAGCAATCCAAGGATTGGTGCAATCCACTTGGGATGAAGCTAGCAAGAGCCCAACACTCAAGATGGGCTTGAAAGAAGGAGAACTAATTTTGATCCACTTGATCCATGCTATGGAAGAAATTAAGACATGACTTAAAGATTGGGTCTTTCGTTGTTAAGGCTTTCATTTTGTTTAAAGTATTTTTATTATTAGTTTAAAATAAGTGGGTTTGAGGATGCTTGACCCACATATGTCCTACTATTTTATTTGAACTAGGGTTTAGAATAAGTACTGTAGCACGGTATTGTTCATGTTACAGTAACCGTGATACTATTCACTCAAGGGCATTTTTGAGAGAAAGGGTCACAAATTTTAGTCTTTAGTTATTCCTATTTAGATTAGAATTTGTTTCCTTAGTAGATTAGGATTTGTTTCCTTAAGATTAGGATTTTTTTCTTTATTAACTTAGGATATGTTTCCTTGTAATGACTAGCCTTATAAATAGGCGTTTAATCAATGAAATATGAGAGACAATACATAATGAATTTTGATTAAGCTGATTTGAGTTTACTCCTCTTGTTCTTGATTGAACTTTTGAACTTATCAAAGGTAGATCACAACCTTTGTGGTGTTCCTCCTTGTAATTTGGGTTCTTGAGACAGATTCTTCAACGTGTCTAGATTTTAATATAATCTAGGTTCTTGAAACGAGTTCTCAATTGGTTTAGATTCTCCATCCATGGACTTGAGTTTGGCTTTCTTTGTTGTTTCTCCAATATTGTTGTTGGGTCTCAAAGCAAGTCGATTGGGGTTCACATCAAATATGATGCACATGACATTCTCCCCCTTAGTTGGTGTTCACAAGTAAAATAACAAGTGTAAAATGAAAAAAATAAATAAGTGAGACTTCATGAAGGGTTTACAAAATTTACTCTCCCAAAGTATTTGAACAAACTCTCCCATCCTATGTTAACATGAGACCTGTCTTGCCTAGTGAAGAGAAAATCTCCCTATTCCTCTGATATGTGTCACAACGACAAAAATAAGAGTTAAACAAATAAAAGACAACAAACGATAGAAGCCAATAAGGAAAAAATAGAGTACTTTCGTACAAGTCATGAATGAATGTAAGACACCCTCTAGCTCACATATGACCTAATACTAAGTCTCTAAAGCACGTAGCTCAAATGGTTGAACCTCCACCCCCACCTCCAAGTGTCTCGGTCCATCTTCCCAAACAAAGCCAAAATTCAGCATCATACGCATGGGATGTCGAGCATTACCCTAAATCGCCCGATGATTCATTTCTCGGCTCATCATTCAATCATCAACAACATCCGTAAGATCTGCAAAAAGGCTATGTTACTGATCATAGAACCAAATGGCAGAGTATCGGTAATCCTCCCCTCATCAAATGCTCTTTGAATTACTTGAAATATCACACGTGGCAGATCTATCTCCAAACACGTTCCAATAGCATATGGCAAATAGGCTCGTGTTGTGGGGGAAGTGAAAACAAGAGTTTTCGGGTCAATGTTGTTGTTGACTATAAAATTTGTAAAGGTATAAGCATTTTCAAATCCTTGTGGTACTGCAACTAGCGGTCCTAATCAAAGGGATAAGGAAGTCCATACAACACAGATGAAACTAATGACAATGTAGGTATAGCAGTCTCAAGTCAAAAATTAAAAGGATCGGGGGCTGCCCGAGGGAGATGCAAAACAATACAAAAACTTTTCTAGGTCATTAAAGCTCAAAACAATGCAAAAACTTGTCCTCTTGAGCACTAAACTATGACCCAAACTATGTTTTCAAAACTCATACTGGTTTAGAATTTTTTTAAAAAATCACCTCAGACTCATAATCGAAACACTTTCCAATTTCATTTTCTTCATAACCAACCAAAGATGGAATTTACCATGGCTTCATCTTAGTTGTCTAGGTCATTACCTTTATCCAGAAGGACATACATACATCATGCAAGTGTAACTATGTAGCATGTTAGAAACTAACTTGCCTAAGATGCTTGCAAAACTATTGATTTATCAATATGATACACATGAAGTTCACCCCCCTTAGTTGGTGTTCACAGGTAAAATAACAAGTGAAAAATGAAAAAAATAAATATTTGTGACTTCATGACAAGTTTGCAAAATTTACTCTCTCCAAGAATTTGAACAAACCCTCTCTTACTAGGTTAACATGGGACATGTCTTGCCCAGTCAAGAGTAAATCACCCCGATTCCTATGATATTAGTTGCAACAATAAAAATAAGAGTTAAACAAACAAAAGTCAACAAGGAAAAATAGAGTACTTTAATACAAGTCATGAATGAATGTAAGACACCCTCAACCTCACGTATGACCTAATACTAAGTCTCCAAAGCTTGAAGCCGAAATGGCTGCACCCCCACCATCACCTATAGGTGTCTCGGTCCCATCTTGTCAAACTGATGTGAACCCCAATCGACTTGCTTTGAGACCCAACAACGATATTGGAGAAACAATCCAAGAAAGCCAAACTCAGGTCTATGGATGGAGAATTTAGACCCATTGAGATCTTGTGTCAAGAACCTAGATTATATTAAAATCTAGACCCATTGAAGAACCTGTCTCTAAAACCCAAATTACAAGAAGGAACGCCACAAAGGTTGTAATTTACCTTTGATAAGTTCAAAAGTTCATTCAAGAACAAGAGGAGTAAACTCAACTCAACTCACAATCAAAATTCATTATGCATTGTCTCTCATATTGTCTTCCTTTTCATTGATTAAACACCTATTTATAAGGCTAGTCATTACAAGGAAACAAATCCTAATTTAATAAAGAAACAAATCCTAATTTAATAAGGAAACAAATCCTATTCTAATAAGCAAACAAGTCCTAATCTAAATAGGAATAACTAAAGACTAAAATTTGCGACCCTTTCTCTCAAAAATGCCCTTGAGTGAATAGTGCCACGGTACTGTAGCATGAGCAGTCTCATGCTACAGTACTTATCTTTATGTCTTCCATAGCATGGATCAAGTGGATCAAAATTGGTTCTCCTTCTTTCAAGCCCATCTTGAGTGTTGGGCTCTTGCTAGCTTCATCCCAAGTGGATTGCACCAATCCTTGCATTGCTTCCTTGATCTTCTTGGCTCTTGATCTTGTAATTGGTCTATCTAGACATGCAAAGGATCTTTAAGAGTAGTCCCACCTTAGTTCTCATCACAAACAAAGCCAAAATTCAGCATCATACGCATGGGACATCGAGCATCTCTCCTAATCTCTCAATGATTCATTCCTCAGCTCATCAATCTCCCATCAATAACATCCATACATACGCTCAGCAAAAAAAACTATATTGTTGATCAGTACAACTTTATAGTAGTCCTAGCATTGACAAAATGTCAGTACAATTATCAAATGCAACAGTAGGAGCTGTCCTAGGGAGTGTGGTACGTACGTAACATATGGCCTCTCGCCTACCTCGACAATTGTGCGTGACTAGATGTACCAAGATCAGCAAATGTTGTACCACGAAGCTTACCCTCAATATTGTGACCCTCAGCCACAACCTCCATTAAATCAAGCGTATATGTCTCTATCTCACAGGCTCCTTCCACGTAGGTCTCTTTGGCATCATTTGCTGATCAGAATCTAAAGCACCAGTATCACCATCTAAATATATTTGGGTGATCATAGAACCAAATGGAAATATATTGGCAATCGTCCCCTCTGATGCGAATCATGGCCCAACTTCAAGAGATCTAGTTAAAGTTCCAATTGGGCTGGTTACGAGAGCACGAGCAAGGAAGTTTAAGGAGGTACTCAATGGTCTAATTCAAGAGGCATGGACTCAAGCAAGTTCGTGGAGGCCCATTGACCATGATCCACTTGAATAACAAAGATTCATCAACATGGTTCAAGTTCTAGAGGAATCCGGCTAGGCTTAGGCTAAGGCTAAGCTTAAATTGGCCCGTTGTTGTTAAGGCCTCCAATTTATTTAAAGGATTATTATTATTAGAATAAGTGGGCTTGAGGATGCTTGGCCCATATGTTTTACTTCTTATGAAATAGGATTTTCGGAGTTACTGTAGTACCGTACTGTTCATGCTACAGTATGCGCACTATTCATTCTTGTTAGGGTTTGATTGTAAGGCTTGCATGCCAAGTACTTTCCTTTTAAATTTAGGCATGTGAGTTATTCTTTTTAGGAAAGTAAGAGATATTTCTTTACCCACAAGTAAGAGATATTCCTTAAATAGGATAAGCTATTTTAGGAAGTTTCCTAATCCTTGTAATGACTAGCCTTTATAAATAGGCATTCAAATCAATGAAAATTCAGATTGTTATTCAGCAAATTGTGAGAGTATATTTCTCTTTGGTTCTTTGAAGAACTAGACGAACTTATCGGGATTTCCCGTGGCGTTCACTATCGACTTATCAAACGGATTTCCATACCGTTTGTGGCGTCTTCCTTTATACCAAGGTTCTTGTTTCACAAACAGCGGGTTGAGGTCTATATACCAAGGTTCTTGTTCGTCGTAAACAACGGGTCGAGGTCTTCCATTCAAATCTGATCGTAGAACGATCTTGGGTTCCTTTTCGTTGTTGGTTCTCGTTATTCTTGGCGGGTTTCACATCACCCTCATCAAATGCTCTTTGAATGACTTGAAATATCATGCGTGGCAGATTTATCTCCAAACACGTTCTAATAGAATGTAGCAAATAGGCCCGTGTTTGTGGGGGGAAGTGAAAACATGAGTCTTCAGGTCAGTGTTGTTGTTGACAACAAAATTTATAAACCCATAATCCTTTTGTTAAATCCTCGTGGTACTGCAATTGGGATAAGCAAGTCCATACAACACAAATGCAATTGATGACAATGTGGGCATAGCACTCTCAGGTCAAAAATGAAAAGGATCGCGTGCTACCCAAGGAAGACGTAGGGTAGTGGCAATAAGGTTTTTTAAACCCAAAACAATGCAAAAACTTGTCATCCTGAGCACTAAAGAGTGACCCAAACTATGTTTTCAAAACTCATAATGGTTTAGAAAAATTTTCTATCAAAATCACCTTGGACTCATAATCGGAGTGTTTTCCAATTCCATTTTCATCATAATCAACCTTAGATGGAATTAACCAAGGCTTGTTCTCAGATGCCTAGGTCATTACCTATATCCTAATCGTTAAGGTGTATATGGACGTTGAATGATGATGCATTGACACCTGATCTCCACCAAACAATGACGCGTTCGGATCTTGATCTTGATAGCATCGTGACCTTGGAATAGGTTGAAATTTTTCAATGGACTCCACGAATATGTTCCAACAATCTCCCACATTGGCTATTTCATTAGAACACACACGACTTAAAAAATTTAAATTACTACTCAAAACCATAGAACGAAAGAATTGAAAACTAATCTCAACTCTCTTGCATGCATAATAAATCTCTATGTGGTACCAGGATTTACTTTGCGTGAAGAGTCCTGCATATCACTACTCAAACAAAAATCTCATGAAAAACATCATATGTTAGAGAAATACATAATTCGATCACAAGTTTGGAAAGCACCATGGTGATCATAAGGTAGAAGGACATACATGAATCATGCAAGGGCAACTACGTGGCACATTAGAAACTAACTTGCCTAAGACGCTTGAAAAACTATTGATTTATCAATATGATACACTTGAAGTTCTCCCCCTTAGTTGGTGTTCACAAGTAAACTAACAAGTGAAAAATGAAAAGAATATATATGTGTGACTTCAGGACAAGTTTGAAAAATTTAATCTCCCTAAGCATTTGAAGGAACTCTCCCTTCCTATGTTAACATGCGACATGACTTGCCTAGTCAAGAGTAAACCACCCGATTCCTCCGATATGTGTCGCAGCAACAAAAATTTGGGTTAAACAAACAAAAGTAAACAAAAGATAAAAGTCATCAAGGAAAAAAAGAGTACTTTAGTACAAGCTGTGAATGAATGTAAGACACCCTCTAGCTCACGTATGACCTAACACTAAGTCTCTATAGCCCAAAGCTCAAATGGCTGCACCACCACCATCACCTCCAAGTGTCTCGGGCCCATCTTCTCTAACAAAGCCAAAATCCGGCATCATACGCATGGGATGTCGAGCATCTCTCTGAATCTCTTGTTGATTCATTACTCAGCTCATCTTGCCCTCATCAATAGCATCCATACATACAGTCAGCAAAAAGGTTATGCTGCTAATCAGTACATCTTTATAGTAGTCCAAGCATTGACAAAACAACCTAACAATTTTCAAATGCAATTGCAGGAGCCTTCCTAGGGAGTGTGGTATGTATGTGACGTATGGCGTCTCGCTTGCCTCGACGATGGTGCATGACTGAATGTTTTGAGGATTTGCAAAAGTTGTACCACAAAGCTTACCCTCAGTATCGTGACCCTCAACCACAACCTCTGTTGAATCAAGCATATATGTCACTATCTCACATACTCCTTCCATGTAGGTCTATTGGGCTTAGTGAGCTAATCAGATTCTAAAGCACCATTATCCCTATCTAAATATATTTTGGTGATCATAGAACCAATGGCAAAGTATCAGCAATCATCCCCTCATCAAATGATCTTTGAAAGACTTGAAACCTCACGTGTGCCAGATATATCTCCAAAAACGTTCCAATGACACGCAGCAAATAGGCCCGTGTTGTGGGGAGGTGAAAACATGAGTCTTTGGGTCAATGTTGTTGTTGACTACAAAATTTATAGACCTATAATCAATTTGTCAAATCCTTGTGGTACTGCAACTGGGGGTCCAACTCGTTGGGACAAGCAAGTCCATACAAGACTGATGCAACTGATGACAATGTGGGTATAGCACTCGCAGGTCAACAATGTAAAGGATCGCGTGCTCCCCGAGGAAAATGTATGGTGGCGGTAATAGGGTTTTTTAAGCATAAAACAATACAAAAACTTATCCTCTTGAGAACTAATGGGTGACCCAAACTATGTTTCCAAAACTCATAATAGTTTTGAAACAATTTTCTTTTAAAATCACCTCGAACTCATAATCGGAACGCTTCCCAATTCCATTTTCTTCATAATCAACCTCAGATGGAATTAACCAAGGCTTCATCATAGGTGTCAAAGTCATTACCTATATCCTAATTGTTAAGGTGCAAACGGACGCTGAATGATGTTGCATTGACACTTGATATCCTCCCTACGATGATGCTTTCAGATCTTAAACTTGATGCCATCATGACCTTGAAATAGGTTGAGATTTTACAATGGACTTCACGAAAATAGCAGCGTGCAAAAATGTTCCAACAATCTCCCACTTTGTCTATTTCGTTAGAAACACACACAACTTCAAAATTAAGATTGCAACTCCAAACCATAGAACGAAATAATTGTAAACTATTATCAACTCTTTGCATGCATAACAAATCTCAATCTGGTACAAGGATCTACTTTGCGTGAAGTGTCCTGCACATCACTTCTCAAACAAAAATCTCGTGAAAAATATCATATGTTAGAGAAATACATAACACGATCATAGGTTTGGATATCACCAAGATAATCATAAGGTTGAAGGATATACATACAAGTACGTAGCACGTTAGAAACTAACTTGCCTAAGATGCTTGAAAAACTATTGATTTATCAATATGATGCACATGAAGTTCTCCCCCTAAGTTGGTATTCACAAGTAAAATAACAAGTGAAAAATGAAAAAACAAATATGTGTGACTTCATGACAAGTTTGCAAAATTTACTCCCCCCTCAGTATTTGAACAAACTCTCACTTCCTATGTTAACATGTGGCATGCCTTGCCTAGTCAAGAGTAAATCACCTGATTTCTCTGATGTGTCGCAGCAACAAAAATTAGAGTTAAACAAACAAAAGTCAACAAAAGATAAAAGTCAACAAGGAGAAACCCACGTATGACCAAATACTAAGTTTCCAAAACCCAAAGCTCAAATGCCTGCACCTCCACCTTCACATCCTGGTGTCTCTGGTCCATCTTATCTAACAAAGCCAAAATTCGGCATCATACGCATGGTATGTCATGCATCTCTCCGAATCTCCTGCTGATTCATTCCTGTGCTCATCATTCCCTAAGCAACAGGATCCACATATACAATTAGGAAAAAGGCTATGTTGCAGATCAGTACATCTTTATAGTAGTCCTAGTATTGACAAAATGAGAGTACAATTACCAAGTGCAACTGTAGGAGCTGTCCTAGGGACTGTGGTAGGTACGTGACATATGGGTTGTTGCATGCCTCAACAATGGTGCGTGACTGAATGTTCCAGGGTCTGCAAAAGTTGTACCACGAAGCTTACCATCAATATCGTGACCCTCAACCACAACCTTCGTAGAATCAAGCGTGTATATGTCGTTATCTCACAGACTCCTTCAATGTAGGTCTCTTTGGCATCATCAACTAATGAGAATCTAAAGCACTAAATATATTTTGCTGATCATAGAACTAAAATAGAAAAGTATCGGCAATTGTCCCCTCATCAAATTCACTTTGAATGGCTTGAAACCTTATGCGTGGTAGATATATCTCCAAACACGTTCTTATAACAATTAGTGGGGGAAGTGAAAACATTAGTCTTTGGGTCAATGTTGTTGCTGACTACAAAATTGATAAACCTATAATCCGTTTGCCAAATCCTTGTGGTACCGCAACTGGGGGTCCAAATCTTCGGAAAAAGCAAGTTCATACAACACCGATGCAACTGATGACAATGTGGGTATAGCACTCTCAAGGTCAAAAATGAAAAGGATAGCGTGCTACCCGAGGAAGATGTAGGGTGGTGTCAATAAGGTTTTTCAAGTACAAAACAATGCAAACACTTGTCCTCTTGAGCACTTAAGAGTGACCCAAACTATGTTTCCAAAACTCATAATGGTTTTGAAAAAAAAAATTCTTTTAAAATCACCTTGGACTCATAATGGAAACGTTTCCCAATTCTATTTTCATCATAATCAACCTTAGATGAAATTAACCAAGGCTTATTCTTAGTTGTCTAGGTCATTACCTATATCCTTTTCGTTAAGGTGTATACAGACGTTGAATGATGATGCATTGACACCTGATCTCCTCCAAACAATGGCGTGTTCGGATCTTGATCTTGATAGCATCATGACCTTGGAATAGATTGAAAATTTTCAATGGACTCCACCAAATTAGCAGGGTACAAATATGTTCCAAGATTCTCCTGCGTTGGCTATTTCATTAGAAACACACGCAACTTTAAAATTTAGATTACTACTCAAAACCATAGAACGAAAGAATTGAAAACTAATCTCAACTCTCTTGCATGCATAATAAATCTCTATGTGGAACCAGGATTTACTTTGCGTGAAGAGTCCTGCATATCACTAGTCGAACAAAAATCTCGTGAAAAACATCATAAGTTAGAGAAATACATAACTCGATCACAAGTTTGGAAAGCACCATGGTGATCATAAGGTAGAAGGACATACATGAATCATGCAAGGGCAACTACGTGGCACGTTAGAAACTAACTTGCCTGAGACGCTTGAAAAAGTTTGATTTATCAATATGATACACTTGAAGTTCTCCCCCTTAGTTGTTGTTCACAAGTAAACTAACAAGTGAAAAATGAAAAAAATATATGTGTGACTTCATGACAAGTTTGAAAAATTTAATCCCCCTAAGTATTTGAACAAACTCTCCCTTCCTATGTTAGCATGTGACATGACTTGCCTACTCAAGAGTAAATCACCCGATTCCTCTGATATGTGTCGCAACAACAAAAATAAGAGTTACACAAACAAAAGTCAACAAAACATAAAAGTCAACAAGGAAAAAAAGAGTACTTAAGTACAAGCCATTAATGAATGTAAGACACCCACTAGCTCATGTATGACCAAGAACTAAGTCTCTAAACCCCAAAGCTCAAATGACTGCACCTCCACCATCACCTCTAGGTGTCTCGGTCCCATCTTCTCAAACAAAGCCAAAAAATCGGCATCTTATGTGTGGGATGTCAAGCATCTCTCCGACTCTCCCACCGATTCATTCCTCAACTCATCTTTCCCTCATCAACAGCATCCATACATACGGTATGCAAAAATGCCATGTTGTTTATCAGTGCATCTTTATAGTAGTCCTAACATTGACGAAGCTGCAGTACAATTATCACATGCAATTGCAGAAGCTGTCTTAGGGAGTGTGGTATGTACGTGACTTGTGGCCTCATGCCTACCTCGACGATGGTGTGTGACTGGATGTTCCAGGATCTGTAATGGTTGTACCACAAGGCTAACCCTCAATATCGTGGCCCTCAACCGCAACCTTCATAGAATCTATATGTTGCTATCTCTCATACTCTTTCCGTGTAGTTCTGATGAGAACTAAGGTGGGCCTACACTTGAAGATCCTTTGCATGTCCAAATGGGCCAATTAAAGAAGATCAAGAAAGCAATGCAAAGGTTGGTGAAATCCATTTGGGATGAAGCTAGTAAGAGCCCTACACTCAAGATGGCCTTGAAAGAAGGAGAACCAATTTTGATCCACTTGATCCAAACTATGGAAGACATGAAGACATGACTTAGAGATAGGGCCTTTTGTTGTTAAGGCTTTCAATTGGTTTAAAGAATTTTTATTATTAGTTTAGAATAAGTGGGTTTGAGGATGCTTAGCCCACATATGTCTTATTATTTTATTTGAACTAGGGTTTAGAATAAGTTACTGTAGCACATACTGTTCATGCTATAATAACCATGCACTATTCACTATTTTTGGGGTCTAATTGTAAGGCTTGAATGCCAAGTACTTTCCTTTTCTATTTAGGCATGTGATCAGCCAATTAAAAGGCTGATTGTCTTTCTTTTCTTCAAGTAAGAGTCTTAGGAAAATAAGAGATATTTCTTTACCAACAAGTAAGAGATATTTCTTAATTAGGATAGCTATTTTTGGAAGTTTCCTAATCCTTGTAATGACCAGCCTTATAAATAGGCGTTTAATCAATGAAAAAGGAGAGACAATATATAATGAATTTTGATTGTAAGTTAAGTTGAGTTTACTTCTCTTGTTCTTGATTGAATTTTTGAACTTATCAAAGGTAGATCATAACCTTTGTGGCGTTCCTACTTGTAATCTGGGTTCTTGAGATGGGTTCTTCAATGGGTCTAGATTTTAATATAATCTAGGTTCTTGAAACAAGTTCTCAACGAGTTTAGATTCTCCATCCATAGACCTGAGTTTGGCTTTCTTGGGTTGTTTCTCCAATATTGTTGTTGGGGTCTCAAAGCAAGTCAATTAGGGTTTCACATCATTTGGTATCAGAGCAAGGTTTCGAACCAAGTCTTATTCTATCATTTTTAATTCTTGCATTATTGATTCTAGGATTACAAAAAAAAAGAAAAAAAAACTTCCAAAAAAAACAGAAGAGAAAAAAAAAAAGGGAACAAATTCGATTTGCTACAAGAAAGCCAAACTCAGGTCTATGGATGGAGAATCTAAACCCGTTGAGAACTTGTTTCAAGAACCTAGATTATATTAAAATCTAGACACATTGAAGAACCCATCTCATGAACCCAGATTACAAGTAGGAACGCCACAAATGTTATGACCTTTGATAAGTTCAAAAATTCAATCAAGAACAAGAGAAGTAAACTTAACTCAACTCACAATCAAAATTCATTATGTATTGTCTCTCTTTTTTCATTGATTAAAGGCCTATTTATAAGGCTGGTCATTACAAAGATTAGGAAACTTCCTAAAATAGCTATCCAAATTAAAAAATATCTCTTACTTGTTGGTAAAGAAATATCTCTTATTTTCCTAAGACTCTTGAGAAAAAAGAATGACAATCAGCCTTTCAATTGGCTGATCACATGCCTAAATAGAAAAAGGAAAGTACTAGGTATTCAAGCCTTGCAATTAGACCCCAAATATAGTGAATAGTGCATGGTTACTGTAGCATGAACAGTATGTGCTACAGTAACTTATTCTAAACCCTAGTTCAAATAAAATAATAAGACATATGTGGGCTAAGCATCCTCAAACCCACTTATTCTAAACTAATAATAAAAATTTTTTAAACAAATTGAAAACCTTAACAACAAAAGGCCCTATCTCTAAGTCATGTCTTCATGTCTTCCATAGTTTGGATCAAGGGAATCAAAATTGGTTCTCCTTCTTTCAAGGTCATCTTGAGTGTTGGGCTCTTGCTAGCTTCATCCCAAGTGGATTTCACCAATCTTTGCATTGCTTTCTTGATCTTCCTTAATTGGCCCATTTGGACATGCAAAGGATCTTCAAGAGTAGACCCACCTTAGTTCTCATCAAGGTCTCTTTGGCTTCATCAGTTGATCAGAATCTAAAGCACTAGTAGTAGTATCCCTATCTAAATATATTTTGGTGATCGTAGAACCAAATGGCAAAGTATCAGCAATCTTCCCCTCGTCAAATGCTCTTTGAATGACATGAAACCTCACATGTGGTAGATATACCTCCAAACACGTTCCAATAACATGTAGCAAATAGGCCCTTGTTATGGGGGAAGTGAAAATAGGAGTCTTTGGGTCAATGTTGTTTTTGACTATAAAATTTATAAACCTATAATCCATTTGCCAAATCCTTGTGGTACCGTAACTGGGGGTCCAAATCGTAGGGATAAGCTAGTCCATACAACAGTGATGCAACTGATGACAATGTGTGTATAGCACTCTCAGGTCAAAAATGAAAAGGATCGCGTGCTACCCGTGAAAGACGTAGGGTGGTGGCAATAAGGTTTTTTAAGCACAAAACAATGCAAAAATTGTCCTCTTGAGCACTTAAGGGTGACCAAAACTATGTTTCCAAAACTCATAATGGTTTTGAAAAAAAATTCTTTTGAAATCACCTCGGACTAATAATCGAAAAATTTGTCAATTCAATTTTCATCATAATCAACCTCAGAGGCCAAGGCTTCATCTTGGGTGTCTAGGTCATTACATATATCCTAATCGTTAAGGTGCATATGGACCCTAGATGATATTGCATTGACGCATGATCTCCTCTCTACCTTGACGTTTTCTTATCTTAAACTTGATAGATTGTGACCTTGGAATAGTTTGAGATTTTTCAATGGACTCCACGAAATTAACAGCATGCAAATATGTTCCAACAATCTCCAGCTTTGGCAATTTCATTAGAAACACACACAACTTAAAAATTAAGATTACAAATCAAAACCATAGAACGAAAGAACTGTAAACTAATCTCAAATTCTTAATAAATCTCTAACAGGTACAAGGATCTACTTTGCGTGAAGAGTCCTGCAAATCACTACTCAAACAAAAATCTAGTGAAAAACATTATATGTTAGAGAAATACATAACACGATCACAGGTTTGGAAAACATCATCATAATCATAAGGCAGAAGGACATACATACATCATGCAAGGGCAACTACGTGGCACGTTAGAAACTAAGTTGCCTAAGATGCTTGAAAAACTATTGATTTATCCATACGATACACATGAAGTTCTCCCCCTTAGTTGGTGTTCACAAGTAAAATACCAAGTGAAAAATGAAAAAAATAAGTATGTGTGACTTCAAGACAAGGTTGCAAAATTTACTCCCCCTAAGTATTTGGACAAACTCTCCCTTTCTTATGTTAACATGCAACATGACTTGCCTAGTCTAGAGTAAATCACCCGACTCCTCTGATGTGTCGCAGCAAAAAAAATAAGAGTTACACAAACAAAAGTTAACAAAAAATAAAAGTCACCCAGGAAAAAAAGCGTACTTTAGTACAAGTCATGAATGAATGTGAGACACCATCTAGCTCACGTATGACCCAATACTAAGTCTCTAAAGCCCAAAGCTGAAATGGCTGCACCACCACCATCACCTCCAGCTGTCTCGAGCCCATCTTCTCAAACAAAGCCTAAATCGCGCATCATAGGATAGGATGTCGTGCATCTCTTTGAATCTCTGGCTATTCCATTCCTCAGCTTATTGTTCCCACATCAACAGCATCCATATATACGGTCATCAAAAAGGCTATGCAGTTGATAAATATGACTTTATAGTTGTCCTAGCATTGATGAAACGACAGTACAATTAACAAATGCGACTACAAGAGCTGTCCTAGGGAGTGTGGTATGTACATGACGTCTTGCCACATGCCTACCTTGATGATGGTGTGTGACTAGATGTACCGGGATCTGCAAAAGTTGTACCATGAAGCTTACCCTTAATATCGTCATCCTCAGCAACAACCACCGTAGAATCTAGCGTATATGTCGCTATCTCAAAGACTCCTTCCATGTAGGTCTCTTTGGCATCCTCAGCTGAACAGAATCTAAAGCACCAGTATCCTTATCAAAATATTTTTTGGTGATTGTAGAACCAAATGGCAAAGTTTCAGCAATTGTCCCCTCATCCAATGCTCTTTGAATGACTTCAAATATCACGCGTGGCAGATATATTTCCAAACATGTTCCAATACCATGTAGCAAATAGGCTCATGTTGTGGGGGAAGTAAAAACATGAGTCTTCAAGTCAATGTTGTTGTTGACTACTAAATTTATAAACCTATAATCCATTTGTCAAATCCTTGTGGTACCGCAACTTGGGGACCAAATCGTCGGGATAAGCAAGTCCCTAAAACATTGATGCAAGTAATGACAAATGTGGGTATAGCACTCTCAGGTCAAAAATGAAATGGATCGCGTGCTGCCCGAGGAAGACGTAGGGTGGTGGCAATAAGGTTTTTTGAACACAAAACAATGCAAAAACTTGTCCTCTTGAGCACTAAAGGGTGACCCAAACTATGTTTTCAAAACTCATAATGGTTTAGAAAAAAGTTTCTTTCAAAATCAACTCAAAGTCATAATTGAAACGCTTCCCAAATCCATTTTCATCATAATCAACCTCAGATGGAATTAACCAAGGCATCATCTTAGGTGTCTAGGTCATTAACTATATCTTAATCATTAGAGTGCATACGGACGCGGAATGATGATGCATTGACGCTTGATATCCTCCCAACAATGATGCTTTCCGATCTTGAATTTGATAGCATCATGATCTAGGACTAAGTTGGGATTTTACAATGGAGTCCATGAAAATTAGCCGCGTACAAATATGTTCCAATAATCTCCTGCCTTGGCAATTTCATTGGAAACACACACAACTTAAAAATTAAGATTACAACTCACAACCACAGAACGAAAGAATTGAAAACTAATCTCAACTATCTTGCATGTATGAGAAAATCTTTATATGGTACAAGGATCTACTTCGCATGAAGCGTCCGGCGCATCACTACTCAAACAAAAATCACATGAAAAACATCTTACTCTAGAGAAATACATAACACAATCACAGGTTTGGAAAGGACCATGACAATCATAAGATAGAAGGACTTACATACATCATGCAAGTGCAACTACGTAGCACGTTAGAAACTAACTTGCCAAAGAAGCTTGAAACACTACTTGATTTATCAATATGATACACATGAAGTTCTCGCCCTTAGTTGGTGTTAACAAGTAAAATAACAAGTGAAAAAATAAAAAAATAAAAATGTGTCACTTCAAAAAATAAAAGTGTAACACCCCACCCATCACGTGTCAACATATTGTCCACTTTGGGCCCACTGGCCTTCACGGTTTTGTTCCTCCCAGGGGTTCCCTGGGAAAAGGCCTATTGACAAGTGAGGCGAAGGGCTCACATATAAGCCCAGCAACTCCCCCTCTTCCAGCCGATGTGGGATATCAGGACCTCACAATCCACCCCCCTTAGGGCTGCACGTCCCCGTGTAGCTCGCCAGCCCCGAGTCACGGACTACCGTTCTCCTCCTCGTGCCCGCCCACCACAAGACCCGTGCAGGGCCCCACACTCGGACAGGGCAAGGGTCGGCTTTGATACCATTCTGTAACACCCCACCCACCACGTGTCAACATATTATCCGCTTTGGGCCCACTGGCCCTCACGGTTTTGTTCCTCCCAGGGGTTCCCTGGGAAAAGGCCTATTGACAAGTGAGGCGAAGGGCTCACATATAAGCCTAGCAACTCCCCCTCTTCCAGCCGATGTGGGATACCAGGACCTCACAAAAAGTCTCTAAATCCTAAAGCTGAAATGGCAACACCTCCATCACCTACAGGTATCTCGGTCCCATCTTCTCTAACAAAGCCAAAATTCAGCATCATACGCATGGAATATTGTGCATCTCTCCTAATCTCCCACTGATTCATTCCTCAGCTCATCAATCCCTCATCAACAACATCCATACATACGGTCAGCAAAAAAGCTATGTTGTTGATCAGTAAAGCTATATAGTAGTCCAAGCATTGACAAAACGTCAATACAATTATCAAATGCAACTGCAGAAGCTATCCTAGAGAGTGGTACATACGTAACGTATGGCCTCTTGCCTGCCTCGACGATGGTGCGTGACTGGATGTACCAAGATTAGCAAATGTTGTACCACAAAGCTTACCCTCAATATCGTGACCCTCAGCCACAACCTCCATAGAATCTAGTGTATATGTTGCAATCTCACAGACTCTTTCACTGAAGGTCTATTTGGCATCATCAACTTATCAGAATCTAAAGCATCATTATCCCTATGTAAATACATTTTGGTGATCGTAGAACCAAATGGCAAAGTATCGACAATCGTCCCATCAACCAATGCTCTTTGAATGATTTGAAACCTCACATGTGGCAGATATATCTCCAAACATGTTCCAATTACTTGCAGCAAAAAGGTTCGTGTTGTGGGGGAAGTAAAAACAAGTGTGTTTGTAATACCCCGTTCTATTTTGGCAAGGAACTTGTTAGGGAATATTATCTTAAAAAGCATAAGAAAAATTTTAAAGAGGAATTTAGAATAGTCTGGAAGAATCTAAAATATTTGAGAAGTTTCTAGAAAAATCTAGAACAGTCTAGAACAATCTAGAATGTTGGAGAAGTTTCTAGAAAGATCTGGAAGGTTCTAGAACATTGAGGAACCTAGAGCACTGCAGAAGAATCCGAAAAGTTCTATAACAATCTAGAGAAGTCTAGACTATTTTAGAAGGTTCTAAGAGATAATAGAAGATTCTAGAGAGATTTAGAATGTTCCAGAAAGTACCGGAAGGACTTAGAAGGATGGAGAAGTTTTTAGAATATTTTAGATACTTGTGGAATTGCCATGTGCAAAATGAGCTTGAAACCTAGAAAGATCTAGAAAATGAGAGATGATAGAATATTCTAGGGAATGTCCCCTAACAATGTCACATTCTAGAATAATCCCAAGATGCCTATAAATAGGGCATTTGAGATTGGATTAAGATAGGAGGGACACGAGTAGTCTTCCACTTCAAGAAAAACAAAGAGTGAAAGAGAGAAAAGAAGGGAGGAAGAGCACCTCAACAAAGGAGAAAGAAAATTGTTAGAAAAGAGGAAAGACATCGATAGCATCTCACTCTACTTCGGGTAACAAGGAACACTCAAGAAGTATATCATTTGGACTTGAGGTGAGTGGTTTGGCATGCTACATATTTTCAAGAATTCTCCGTATCCCTAAACATTTTAAAAACGATACATTATGTTTGTTCATTATTACTTTTACCAAATGTTTTACTATGTGTCTAAATACTTGTGGCATACGATGAATTCTTTTGTGAAGTATTGTGATTCAATCACTTGTTTATATGGTGAGACTTTGATGGTAAATGGGACCAAAACTCAAAGTCCAGGAAAATTATTCCTCTGTGTGCGGTGACTCTGGCCACTAGGGAACATACCCGGGGGAGGCTGAGGTGACCCTAGTGCTCAACGGTTGAAGGAACAGTGCCTAGTGCGTCCTGGTGACCTTCACCGGATCGTCTTAGGGAACAGACCCGAGTGAGGCTGTGGTGACCCTAAGTACGATGTTGGATCCAACTTTGAGATCTTTTGGTATTTGATATTGGTTCCCATCGATTATTGGATATCGTACAGTCTCCACCATTATGATATGATTCATTGTTGTAGTATGATTTTTGGTTGAAACCCGATTATGTTATTCTTGAAAATTTTGTTATCTTGGTGAAGTTATTTTTTAAAATATTTGATTTACATGTCGCATGCCAAAAATATTTTTCAACCATTTTGAATACGCATGCCTTTCCATTCACTGGGCTATTTAGCTCATGCTTTCAAAATAAAATTTTTCAGGTAAATGATTGGAGTGTCAATAGCAGACTCAGGGAATTGATTGGGGACTAATAGTGTTGTGACCTCCATAGCATAGATCATATAGCCATCTTTACTTGTTTGGACAATTGGGACAACAGGTTTAGGTATGTTGACATTAACATATTGACATGAGATTAATTTAGTGTTAATGTTAGTTTATTGTTAGGCTTACGTGTTCCATAGGTTATAAATCTATGGTTCACGGCCGGTCATGCCTTTGGAGTTGGGGCGTGACAGTGTTCGAGTCAATGTTGTTGTTGACTACAAAATATATAAACCTATAATCCATTTTTCAAATCCTTGCGGTACAACAACTGGGGGTCAAATCGTCGGGATAAGCAAGTCCGTACCACACTGATACAAATGATAACAATGTGGGTAAAGGATCACGTGCTCCCCGAGGAAAACGTAGAGTGGCGGCAATAAGATTTTTTAAGCACAAAGCAATGCAAAAAATTGTCCTCTTGAGCACTAATGGGTGACCCAAACTATGTTTCCAAAACACATAATGGTTTAGAAACAATTTTCTTTTAAAATCACCTCCAACTCATAATCGAAACGCTTCCCCATTCCATTTTTGTCAATATCAACCTCAGATGGAATTAACCAAGACTTCGTCCTAAGTGTCGACGTCATTACCTATATCCGAATCGTTAAGGTGCAAACGGACGTTGAATGATGTTGCATTGATGCTTGATATCCTCCCTACAATGATGCTTTCGGATCTTGAACTTGATAGCATCATGACCTTGGAATAGGTTGAGATTTCACAAAGGACTCCACGAAATATGTAGTGTACACAAATGTTCCAACAATCTCCCGCTTTGGCAATTTTGTTAGATACACACACAACTTAAAAATTAAGATTACAACTCAAAACCATAGAACGAAAGAATTGTAAACTAATATGAACTCTCTTGCATGCATAATAAATCTCTATCTAGTACCAGGATCCACTTTGCGTGAAGAGTCCTGCACATCACTACTCAAACAAAAATCTCGTGAAAAACATCATATGTTAGCGAAATACATAACACGATCATAGGTTGGGATAACACCATGATAATCATAAGGGAGAAGGACATACATACATCTTGCAAGTGCAACTTTGTTGTACGTTAGAAACTTACTTGCCTAACATGTTTGAAAAGCTATTGATTTATCAATATGATGCACATGAAGTTCTCCCCCTTAGTAGGTGTTCACAAGTAAAATAACAAGTAAAAATTGAAAAAAATAAATATTTGTGACTTCATGAAAAGTTTGCAAAATTTATTCCCCCTAAGTATTTGGACAAACTCTCCCTTCCTATGTTAACATGCGACATGTCTTGTGAAGAGAACTAAGGTGGGTTTACTCTTAAAGATCATTTGCTTGTCCAAATGGGCCAATTACAAGATCAAGAGTCAAGAAGATCAAGAAAGCAATGCAAGGATTGGTGAAATCCACTTGGGATGGGCTTGAAAGAAGGAGAACCAATTTTGATCCACTTGATCCAAACTATGGAAGACATGACTTAGAGATAGGGTCTTTTGTTGTTAAGGCTTTCAATTTGTTTAGACAATTTTTATTATTAGTTTAGAAAAAGTGGATTTGAGGATGCTTAGCCCACATATTTCTTATTATTTTATTTGACCCGTCAAGAATAACGAGAACCAACAACGAAAAGGAACCCAAGATCGTTCTACGTTCAGATTTGAATGGAAGACCTCGACCCGTTGTTTACGATAAACAAGAGCCTTAGTATATAGACCTCAACCCGCTGTTTGTGAAACAAAAACCTTGGTATGAAGGAAGACGCCACAAATGGTATGGAAATCCATTTGATAAGTCGATATTGAACGCCACGGAAAATCCCGATAAGTTCGTCTAGTTCTTCAAAGAACCAAAGAGAAATATACTCTCACAATTTGCTGAATAACAATCTCAATTTTCATTGATTTGAATGCCTATTTATAAAGGCTAGTCATTACAAGGATTAGAAAACTTCCTAAAATAGCTTATCCTATTTAAGGAATCTCTTACTTGTGGGTAAAAAAATATCTCTTACTTTCTTAAAAAGAATAACTCACATGCCTAAATTTAAAAGGAAATTACTTGGCATGCAAGCCTTACAATCAAACCCTAACAAGAATGAATAGTGCGTCGTTACTGTAGCATGAACAGTACGGTGTTACAGTAACTCCGAAATTCCTATTTCGTAAGAAGTAAAACATGTGGGCCAAGTATCCTCAAGCCCACTTATTCTAACAATAATAATCCTTTAAATAAATTGGAGGCCTTAACAACAACGAGTCAATTTAAGCTTAGCCTTAGCCTAGCCGGATTCCTCTAGAACTTGAACCATGTTGATGAATCTTTGTTATTTAAGTGGATCATGGTCAATGGGCCTCCACGAACTTGCTTGAGTCCATGCCTCTTGAATTAGACCATTGAGTACCTCCTTAAACTTCCTTGCTCGTGCTCTCGTAACTGGCCCAATTGAAACTTTAACTAGATCTCTTGAAGTTGGGCCATGATTCGCATCATTCCCCTCCTCTTGAAAAGGATTTGCCCTCAAATCATCACCTACATCAAAAGGACTCAAATCAGTAACATTAAAAGTAGCACTTACATTGTACTCACCTGGTAAATATAGCTTGTAGGCGTTGTCATTGATGCGCTCTAGGACTTGGAAAGGACCATCTCCCCTTGGAAGCAATTTGGAACACCTTTGCGCCCGAAATCTCTCTTTTCTCATATGCAGCCAAACCCAATCTCCGGGTTCAAAAATCATCTTGTGACGCCCCTTGTTTGCTTGCTTTGCATACTGCTCC
>JAHQCQ010017378.1:0-11333 GCA_023539305.1 Ilex asprella | reverse complement strand
TTAAATGAAGCACAATAATGGGAAGGAATGAAGGGTAGTCATGAAGATCTAGCGGGGGTACTTTCCTTGAAATGACAATTCTTTCTATGCAAGAGTCATCCGTGTCATAGAAAGAACTACAATTATACAAAGTACCTTAGATTTGCTAGATGCAATCAATCATCCAATAAGCAAGGGCATATAAACATTAAGCATAAGAACAAAACACAAATATAGCTTTCGGATAATTTATACATGTCCTTCACCTCTTGCTAAAGAGTGAATGAGAAACTACTCACTCTTCATGGCTTTGGTAAAGCAAGAAAAATGAGTGATGCTCATCCCTCCAAGTAGCGAACTTTCATAATAAAAGAACAACAAACAAGGAGCTAATCTTCAACGAAGAATGAGTGAATCACGTTCCACCCTTCACGGCTTTGGCAAAGCTCTCGAAAAGTGGAAGAGTTTTACTCCTCTAAGAAAGAATGATGCTCAAGCAATGGAACTGAAAAACAAGACAAATAAAAGTAGAAGAAGACTAGTTACGTTTTGAGGGTGGCTTCCTCAACCAAACAATGAACTATCTCCCCGATACAAGTAAATAGAAAGCATAAATTTAAGACAAATTTCATAACAAAGCAAGAAGTGTTGGTCTAAAGCCAAACTAACTTCAAGAACAATTACAAGTAAGCATACAACAATTCTGCAACTATCTCTTATGAGTGGGATTCTAAGCCTCCATCCAACTCTCTACCAAGCACCTCCCTAGCCCTCTTGAAGGCTCCCAAAGTAGGAGTATTTATATGCAAGGAGAGGGAGCAAGAGGGGGATGAAGGAATAGTGTTTGCCGCCTAAGTCCAAGTACAAGCCAACAACTCTATTGCCAGTCTGTGGACAACGTTCGAACATTGTTGTTATTTTTGCATTATGGGCATTCGAACGCCAGATGGGGCCTGACCTTCTACTCGAGTGGCCTGTTGTCTTCTATGGAATCCTATTTCCTCACTCCATGCATCAATCTAATCTTCAAATGATTCTAAGGGACATTCGAACGTTGATTGGCGTTCAAACATGGTACTCAAGTATTTCAGGGTCTTCCTTCTTGACTACAACACGCCATGTCTCAACACTCTGAACTTCACATGATTTTAGTCAACGTTCAAACGTTGATTGACGTTCTAACATTCTTGGCTTGGTCCAAACTTTTCCAATTTTGTTCTCTAATGTGTTAGCGTTACCCTCAAATGTGACATTTGTTATTCTTGAGCCCTTGTTCACTTTATGACCTGAAATGACATCCCTTAAACTTCATCAAACTACAATTAGTCTAAAAAAAGGCATAGAAAAATGCTACTTTTAAGTACTAATCAACATTCGAACGTTGGATGGCGTTCAAATATTTCTTTTGTCTTTGCTTCAATGGTGTTTGTACGTTGACTGGCGTTCTGGCCTTTTCACTCAAGTGCCATGTTATCTTCAGTGGAGACTCATTTCTTTACTCCATGCATCAATCTAATCTTCAAAAAATTTCAGGGGACGTTCGAATGTTGACTGGCGTTCGAACGTGGTACTCAAGTACCTCAGGGTCTTCCTTCTTGGTTCAAGGTCTTCTTTCTTGGCTGCAACACATCATGTCTTAGAAGTCTGATCTTCATGTGATGTAAAGGAAACGTTCGAACGTTGATTGGTGTTCAAACGTTCTTGCCTTGATCCCAGCTTTTCTAGTTTTGTTCCTTAATGTACTGACGTTACATTCAAATGTGATATTTATTGTTCTTGAACCCTTATTCACTTTAGGACCTGAAATGATATCACTTAAACTCCATCAAAGTACAATTAGTCTAAAAAAGGCATAGTAAAATGCTACTTTAAAGTACTAATCATAGACGGTGACCCTTTTTTATCACAATCGAATGACGACTTGATGTGCCGCCAACCAATCCATCCCAAGGATGACATCAAACTCTAACATGTCCATGACCTTAAGGTCTATAGTGAGTAGAATCCCTGAGATCTCTAGTTCATAGCCTTGTCATATTTGATAAATGCATACCCTAGCTCTTAGGGGAGAACTCACATATAGTGGCTCTTCTAAGGTCTCAACCTCTAAGCCCAAATCCCTTTCACATGATGTAGAAATAAATGAATGTGAGGCACCAAAGTCAAATAATATCCTTGCTCATAAGCGAGAGAGTAGCAATGTACCATGAATAACTAACTAATCCACTGGTCAGTCAGAGTAGTGATGGCGTAGACTCGCCCCAGGGTCCCTAAAGTCCTGGCATGTAAGCCTTATCCTCAGCCCTAGCCCCATCTAGCCTAATTACGGGGTCTCTACTAGTGAGGTGGTAGGGGCCTGTGCAGCGCCGTGGAACTGAAACTGGTTTTCCTGGCCCATCATAGGGTAGGGAGGAATGAAATAAGTATGTAGATGTCCTACTGTTGATTGGGAGTGAGATGCCCCATAGCTCTAGGATCCCTACCTCTGAGGACAATCTCGCTTCATGTGACCCCGTTGGTAGGCAATATGAAACAAGTCCCCTGGCTTTCTTAGTAGAAAGTCCTTAAGTTTCTCCCACATTGGGAGCATTGACCTTGGTCTTGGCCTTAACCTTTATAACCATGGCTTTGTCCTTGAAACTCTTGTGGGGTAGAAGTCGTTTGCTTCTTTCTCGAACTAGAAGAATAAGACTGACCCTCTTTCTTCTTATCCTTAGCACCCACCTCCTAGTTGTCCCTTGCATCTTCCACCTATCTCTCAATGGCCATAGCTCTCTTGACCATTGAGTCCAAATCTAGTATGCAGTGGTCCACAATCTTCCCCCGGATGGATAATTTCAAACCTCCTCACATTGACCAAGTATGTGGCAACATAATCATTGGCCAAATAGGCTAACTCGGTGAACTTAGCCATGTATTCCATTATTGTTATAGTCCATTGCTTCAAATCTAAGAATTCTTGGGCTCTCACTTGTCAAACATCCGTTGGGAAGTACTTGCCCATGAATAGCTCCTAGAACTCTCCCCATGTTATTTTCTCTTGGTTCTTCGAGGTCTTTGCCCAATCCCACCATAGGTGGGCCTCTCCCAGAAGCTGGAACACTACTAGTCTTATAATAGTGGCCTCGGGTGTGATCTCCATAGCCCTTAAGATCTTATCAACTTTCTAGAACCAATGGTTGGTCACCAACTGATCTACCCCTCCCATAAAAGTTGGTGGCTTGTGTGCCTTAAAATTTTTGAGGTTACTCGAGCCTCCTTGGCCCTCATTGGTGATTGGCACAAAATATTACATATCACGTATCTTTTTTCACGCTTTTATACTTGCTTTTTGTGGTAAAAATGGGAGAAAATGCACTTAATCTAACAATTAATGGAGTTTTGTGTGATTGTAGCTAATGAGTGGGTAATAATGCATGTGTTAAGCTTCCATCATAGTGGTTAAAGACAATAGAGAAGAAAGGGAGGCTTAAGGGGCAGCTCAGAAGGTCAAGTAACCAAGAAAATAGAAAATCAATTGAAAACTAGAAATTTTCTACTACATCACCCTGGCAAAACCTACCAATAGGTTTTGCCTAGAAACACTAGAAGCCTGCAATTAAGACTCTACTTACTTGTGGGGCTCACCTCTACTTCTCCAACACATTCCCCGACATATTCTACATACAAGCATGCCTCCCTACACCTAGACTCTGACTTTAGAAGAAAAAGCATGGAAAAGGGTGAAAAAGAGAGGGGGCATGGTGAGGTTGCAGGCATAGTCTGTCCTTGATTGTGTAAGTGTCCAACCCTTGCGCCATGCTTGGAAGTTAGCTCATAAAGACCCTAAGGGGGACCATGGATGAAAATGGAAGAGCATTCTACACCATTATTCAACTTTGACATAGTTTTAGAGAGAGAAAGTTTGATTTTTGCATTTCTCACCCATTTCACTTGTAGTAAGTAGTATTTCACTTGTAATCTTTATTTCTTGCACTTTAATCTCATGTATTTCAAATGTAATTAAGTTTAGTTTCATGTTCTTGAATTTTTGTGTTTACATTTGGGTTTTCTTTCTAAATCTTTGTTGTTGGGTATGAAATAAATTCTTTTTTGTAGTTTAACTTTTTATTGCATCAATACAAGTTCAAGGCTTCAATTCGTCTCTATTCCATCTCTAGTTCATCTCCATGTTTCTTTACAATATGTATGCTTTTGCTTTGAATATGGGTAGCAAAGCTTTTTGTTGGCTAATCCAATGGGAACTTCCTCTTGGGTATGCTAAATTAATTCTCCCCCATTCTTCCTTGTAGTGTAAAGTGTTTGGTTTTACTAGGATGTGTGTGGACGTGGTTGTGAGCTCTTGCTACATCGTCAACTTGTCACGGAGTATGCTTGAGCCTATATCTCACATTAGTCCCTCACTTCCAATGAATCAATCAAACACCTAGGCACCATTGGTTGAATGGATTGAGTTGATTAAACATTCCCATTGGAATGACCTCTTCAGATTAGCCAACCTTGTTTTTCTTGCATTTTATAAAAAATCCTCACTCACCAAAACACAAACTCACAAGATTTTACACTTCACAATTTTTACAAAATACCTTCACTACAATTCAACCTTCATTCCCTGAGGAGACGACCTTGGAATACCTACTCCAAGTAAAACATGAAAATTCCAAGTATGCTTGGGGAACACTTTTGCACACACACACACAGAGTTTAATCCACACTCAAATTTTCCCCATTTCTAGCATCGAATCTGAGGGAGAGTGACACTTCCTTATCTGTAGAAGCCATATACATATCAAGTGATGTGAACCCCAATCGACTTGCTTTGAGACCCAACAACAATATTGGAGAAACAACCCTAGAAAGCCAAACTCAGGTCTATGGATGGAGAATCTAAACCCGTTGAGAACTTGTTTCAAGAACCTAGATTATATTAAAATCTAGACCCATTGAAGAATCCATCTCAAGAACCCAGATTACAAGTAGGAATGCTACAAAGGTTATGATCTACCTTTGATAAGTTCAAAAATTCAATCTAGAACAAAAGGAGTAAACTCAACTCAACTCACAATCAAAATTCATTATGTATGGTCTCCCCTTTTTTCATTGATTAAACACCTAATTATAAGGCTGGTCATTACAAGGGTTAGGAAACTTCCTAAAATAGCTATCCTAGTTAAGAAATATCTCTTGTTGATAAACAAATGTCTCTTAATTTCCTAAGACTCTTACTTGAAGAAAAGAAAAATAATTAGCCTTTTAATTGGCTAATCACATGTCTAAATAGAAAAAGGAAAGTACTTTGGCATTCAAGTCATACAATTAGACCCCAAAAATATTGAATAGTGCACGGTTATTGTAGCATGAGCAGTACGTGCTACAGTAACTATTTTTAAACCCTAGTTCAAATAAAATAAAAAGACTAATGTGGGCTAAGCATCCTCAAACCCACTTATTATAAACTAATAATAATAATTCTTTAAAACAAATTGAAAGCCTTAACAACAAAAGGCCCTATCTCTAAGTCACGTCTTTATGTCTTCCATAGTTTTGATCAAGTGGATCAAAATTGGTTCTCCTTCTTTGAAGGCCATCTGGAGTGTTGGGCTCTTGCTATCTTCATCCCAAGTGGATTTCACCAACCTTTGCATTACTTTCTTGATCTTCTTGGCTCTTGATCTTGTAATTGACCAATTTGGACATGCAAAAGATCTTCAAGAGTATGCCCACCTTAGTTCTCATCATCAAGGATTCGTGTTTGGGGATTAGGGCAAAGGCCGATCAAGGAATTGACACTGGCGTGCAAAAAGGTGGCAGCCATTGTGCCCATAGCCTCCATTAAAGGTTGTTGATTAAAGGCCGATGGCGGTTGGTTGTTGTTTCGCCCACCTCCTTGACCGTTCCAATGTCCTCACCCTCTATTTTTCATCTACACACATGTCAAATAGCAATAGAACACTAACTTAGAATGCCAAGTTAGGGATCAAAGTCACAACATTGAGATTTCGCTTCTTATCTCACTAGTAGAGCATGTGCCACCACCGATAGACATTTACATCATTAACCGTCTCGTTCCTTCTTTTTTCGACCCCCAATGTTATGTTCTCTAATCCTAATGTCTCCTTTCCATATACATGTAATCATGCATTTTATTCACATAATACATAACACATAATATGCAGCATTTAGAGCACATAACATGTAATGCACAATGGATGCAATGGCCCAGACCCATGCCCCGCAAGCCCAAGGTAAATCAAAACCCAGGCTCTAATATCAAGCTGTGACGCTCTAAAAAACTATGAGTTCTTTGTCAACATGTTGATTAACCATCAACCCACGAAAGTACCCGTGAATACATCATAACCCGACACCACTACATAACATCCCCTTCACTGAGATCATAAATAACACAGAGTTTGAGCAGAGTCTCCCTTGTACCAGACACTCCCAAACGCATAACCTGTGTACATTTCAATCACTTGACCAATCCAAGGTCCAATATACATCAATTTATCCTTAATATTACTCCATTTACATCTTTTGAACAAAAGGACTCAAGGCCTGAAGGTTTGACAAATTTAAGAGGACCTACCGATAGATAATCAACGCTCTATCGGTAGAAGAGCTCTTTGAAAATTTTTTACTGATAGATAATCAACGTTCTACCAGTATAAGAGTTGATTATCTCCATTGGTTTTGTATAACATTAATGGCGAGTGCTTGGAATGAATTGCATCATATGTCGTGCATGGGAACCCGGGAGTGGATTCAAAGTCGGACATGCATTCATGGTTAACATGCTTAGTATCATTTAAATGTTACTTGTGGTATATGCTTGGTGTGTTGAAAGTGCATTCATATCATATGCATTTGGGTTAGGAGGTATTCTCTGTAGGAGATACCCTACTGGGCTTTGGCTCACCCTGTTGTGGGAACATTTTTTAGGAGCTCATGCTTCTGTAGATGGCCCTCACATGGGTCCGGCTTGATGAAAATTGAAGTCTATGTTTTTATTTTGGATGTATAAATGCTTAGGTCCTATTGTAACTACTTTTAGCCTTATATTTTGGTTATGAAAAAACTTGTATATCATTTTAAGTAAAAGTTTGTATATAGGGGGACTTTATGTATCTATTCTTATGGTAAATGTATATTTTTACATTTGACTCTCGTTGATTAATGTTTAATGCTTGAAAAAACTTAACTATCAGATTGGACCTTGGAATGGTCTTTATGCAATTATAGAGCATAGGTTGAGTTGTAGTGGAGCTCCCCATACAAAAGAGACTCTTGTTGGGGCATAGGTCTAGAGCATAGGTCTCTGGAATTCTGTTGGGATTGGTCAGTCAGGATCAACACCTGGGGTTAATTGACGAGAATTAGCAAGCATTAAGGACCCCTAGATTTGGGCCATTATTGGTATATTATAAGAAATGTATTTGTACTAGATTGAATAAGGGGAATTTTAGATTTTATGTATCATTAACATAATGAAGAGATTTTATGTATCGTTACATGGTTTATTGATTCTAACGCAATGTTATAGATTGAGAATAAATTCCTGGGAGATAGAGAAAATATTACTGTTAATGGAGTTAGTGAATAATGTGGAGAATTTAAGATTGATCTAAAAGTATGACTCTAGATGCGTGTGTATTATGAAGGGAATTATAAGGCTTATTAATTTGAGCTTATGATTGTAGACAAGAAACAAATATCTTAGGGATATAACTTGACCCTTAACCCAAGTAGTATATTTGGTTATTTACTAAAATTCTCTTTGGAGGGGAAGGATTGATCGTTAGTACATACATTTTGGGAGTTATAATCAAAGGACATGTATGGTTCCTTTTCAATTGTACACTTTGGTGGAATCCGACATATTTTCACAATCCCTTTGAATTTTTTGGAATTCATATCTTGCAGTTAGTTTCGATTTGTAGATTGGTGGATTATAATCAACATGCATAGCGAACCATTTGATTAGATTTAATATCATTGGGATTAACCACTAGTTATGGTACACGAGTGAATGCAAAGAACATAAGCTTGAAAAATGAGAATCAATCTCTAGGATAAGTATTTGTCTAGTTTGAATAGTGGTATACACCAAAGTGGTAAATTTGCAATAATATTCGGTTTAAGTCCGAGGTCGAACCCACAGGAAACTGTTCTTTGGAAATCAAAATAGAAACGGTGAAGCAGTTATGGATACCAAGCTATAAATAAAAGAGCTTGTGATGTGAGCTTAGAACAATTAACACAAACTTAATTAAACTTGTAGTAATTAAAAGATATGAGATGCAATAAATAAAAGATACCCTCATGTTCGGGGATTTCATATGCATTATATTGGCTAAGTTCTAGAAATGTCATCTTAAAACAATTAGCCCCTTTTTTGCTGGAAAGTCAACTAGTAGGTATGCTGTAAATTAAATCCTATCTAACAACTAATTAGGTTAGCTGGCAGGTATATCTCTATGCACACTTAAATAACCCAAGTAAACAAGAAGGCAAGCCATTCAGGAGGAATACTTGAATTACTTAATCGGCATATATGTACCATGCAACAATTAAATGGCTAAAGCAAACCAGAAGGCAAGTCATTCAAAAGGAATACTACAGTTGTTCAACCAGCAAGTTGATGATTCACTGATGAAGAGATTCCGGTTTACGCATTGCATCAAAAATATTGGCTATGTCGAGACTTAACCCGTCTATATCCAATCAATTGACTTTTACGTAAAACCCAATCACGTACATCATTGTATCATGCACGAAGTACATACTAGTATATAGTATGGTATATAGCATTAGGTACCGCTCGGTATTTATAACCATGAGCATATTATAAATGTAACCATCCATCAATATGGGAGGTATATATAACAATAACGCATAGTTATAACATCGGCATTCCCATAACTTAAACAATATCTTACATATGTTCACCCTTCACCGAAGGGTAAAAGTGGACTACTCATGCCCCATTGCTACAGACAAGCAAGACATGCGAGATAGTTCCATTACAACACTAAATAACACACAGACACTTCTTTTTCAAGGAATAGTTGAAACACAACCACTCTTAATACCAGTTAGAGCAAAAAAATGGTAGAGGTTGAACCCTCCAAGTAGAAAGGTATAACAAAAATGTAGAAAATAAGAAAAGCTTCGGCTGGAGGTAAGTTGTAAAGCTGGCTGGAAGAGGTTAGGTAGGGCTTCATTGCACTGTTTCTGACTTTCTCTCACTCTCACTAACTCTCTGGATGTACTGGTGTCACTCTGAACTCCCCTAACTCCCCTCCACTCTCTCTAGCTTTCCCTCTGATGGAGTATAATTGACTAAAGTTCACTAAAACTCTAAACTGTAGTAGGGCCTAAAACTCAATCACTCATGTTGAAGTCTTAGGTCTAGCACGTTGCACCCTTGAGCCCTCTGATCACTTGGTCAGTACCAATCCTAAGACCAAATGCTATCTCAAAAGAGTACATGCTGCTGCTCTAACCTCTAAAACCTGAAGAAGATTCCAGCCCTCCTCGGCGTGTATGATGCCCTAATGCAGTCATTCGATATCAGGACTGCGTTTGTCCAGGCACTGCTAGATCCTGACAAATATCAAAGCCACTTCGCTAAGGTGAACATGAAGGAGGCCTTGTATGCCCAGTATTCGGCTACTGTCACCTTCACTAACGATGACCTCATGTTGAAAACAACTGAACACAATCGTCCCAAGTGATTGGGGAGATTGACAATCACAAGGTCAATCGCATCTTGTTGGACCCTGGTTCGTTGGTCAGCCTTCTGCCCTTGTGAGCCTTCAAAGGGAGCCAACCAAAGCAGAAGTGAAGGCCAAGATGTTCCCTAAAACGGCAGAAAGATCTAAGCCAGCCTCGAAAGTACAGAGCCGACCGGAATCATCAGTAATTCCCTCTTCAAAGAATGACGAAGGTTCAGAAGGAAAAGCTATTCTCGATGCAGCAAACAACGCAGAATCAAAAGAGGTTTTTCTTCCTCGATGATACATCAAGTGACGCAGGGTCAAGTGTGCTTCACGTCGGAAGTGAATCTGATTCAGAAAGAGAAGCCGAGCTGACTTAGTCGTCCAAAGGCCCTAAGTGAGTAAGGTGACATACGAGAGGGAACTTCTAGAAATGGAATTCTTCCCCAAAAAGAGGTCCAGACGATGCGCACTCCTGATGGGCTCAGAAAATCCATGGCAGAAATGGAGGTCTTGGTTGTGCAAGACCTGAAGACGTGTTATGTCCCATCCTAGTTGACTGGGAGGCGTGGGACCTTGTTTTACCAGTCATTGAGCAGCCCCTCTAGAGAGAAGACCAGATTCATAAGGAAGATCCTTACAAAGATGCCACCGAACCGCTGAAGACTCATTACTATTCACCGAAGGTTAAAGCTTTATTAGAGAAGGCGGGATACAACTTCAGGCAACTTTCATTTTTTTGAAGAAAATGGTAAGACGAGTCAATCTGCTATTCAATTGTTAAAAAACCTTGAATTATGCTTTCTTAACTTCCGAATTTCAATTCATATAAAAGTCGATGGATGCGGCGTGGTTACCAAAGCTCATACATTTATTTGAATCTCTGGAAAAGAGTTTTGGGGTTTCTGGTACTAAAAAAGGCTCTACTCTACCCAGCTTTTATCCCGTAGTTGCATTTCTCTACCGGTTATTAAATAATAAGCCCTATTTGATCTAGTAAGGGAAGGGGTCTTTCTAAAGGTGATGTGAACACCAATCGACTTGCTTTGAGACCCAACAACAATTTTGGAAATACAATCCAAGAAAGCCAAACCCAGGTCTATGGATGAAGAATTTAGACCCATTGAGATCTTGTGTCAAGAACCTAGATTATATTAAAATCTAGACCCATTGATGAACCTGTCTCTAGAACCCAAATTACAAGAAGGAACGCCACAAAAGTTGTGATTTACCTTTGATAAGTTCAAAAGTTCATTCAAGAACAAGAGGAGTAAACTCAACTCAACTCACAATCAAAATTCATGATGTATTGTCTCCCATATTGTCCCTCATCGATTAAAAGCCTATTTATAAGGCTAGTCATTACAAGGAAACAAATCCTAATCTAATAAAGAAACAAATCCTAATCTAATAAGAAAACAAATCCTATTCTAATAAGGAAACAAGTCCTAATCTAAATAGAAATAACTAAAGACTAAAATTTGTGACCCTTTCTCTAAAAAATGCCCTTGAGTGAATAGTGCCAAGGTACTGTTGCATTAACAGTACCATGCTACAGTACTTATTCTAAACCCTAATTCAAATAAAATAATAAGACATATGTGGGTCAAGCATCCTCAAACCCACTTATTCTAA
>JAHQCQ010017377.1:0-11335 GCA_023539305.1 Ilex asprella | reverse complement strand
GGGCCCAAAGCGGACAATATGTTGACACGTGGTGGGTGGGGTGTTACAGAATGGTATCAGAGCCGACCCTTGCCCGGTCCGAGTGTGGGGCCCTGCACGGGTCTCGTGGTGGGCGGGCACGAGGAGGAGAACGATAGTCCGTGACTCGGGGCTGGCGAGCTACACGGGGACGTGCAGCCCTAAGGGGGGTGGATTGTGAGGTCCTGGTATCCCACATCGGCTGGAAGAGGGGGAATTGCTGGGCTTATATGTAAGCCCCTCGCCTCACTTGTCAACAGGCCTTTTCTCAGGGACCTTGGGAGGAACAAAACCGTGAGGGCCAGTGGGCCCAAAGCAGACAATATGTTGACACGTGGTGGGTAGGGTGTTACACTAACACTTGTAGTGGATTGTTGTTTGTGAGAGTAACCACTATTGTTCACGTACGTTCGAGGCTGAAGGATAGTATATCTTTCTTAGGAAGGATTCGTTAGTGTCGTAGGAGACGATGCACGCTCTTCCTAAAGTATTTGTGATTGATGGGTGAACTAGGTAGAATCATTGTGTAGATTCCTGAGAAGCAACTTACATACATGAGAATATGAGATGATGCTACTGAATTATGCTTTACTTTCTTACATGTTTATTCCTTTCATTGACTTACTATATTCCATACACTTGAGATCATTACAACTATCATTGTTTTATTCTAAAAATTTATATATGCTATTTTTCAAAAGAGACTTGCAATCTTTTATTTGTTCTAAAACCTTGTTGGGATTTGAGAGGGATTTCCTACGAGCTTTTGCTCATCCTCTACAACAATATCATTTTCAAATTATGATATAGAGGAGGAGCTCGGAGTTGATGAGTTGATACATTGGGAAGCTCCAATAGATGGAAACGTGAATCATGAGGTATATATTTAAAGTTGCATTTCCTTATGTTCTAGACTAGGAAATTTATTTTGAGACAATGTAAAGTCTACTATTTTTGTTATTCCGCGGCAAGACAATAGTTAATTTTTGGGTTGCAATTTTCATAGTTGGGCATATTCTTTTGGATGATGTTGTATATCTTGTGGATGATGAATGAAATTATCTTTGGTTATGAAGTTCATTTAGTTGCTCTCATGATGTGATTGGTTTTAGATAGTAATGTCGTTCAAGGTGGATTTTGGGGTGTTATAAATATAACCTAAATCAATCATCAATCTAGGAAAAACATCAAATTTTAACCCAAATAAGTCAATGTAAAGCCACATCATAGAACTAAATGTTATATAATAGTATTCACATATTGGATTCTCATTCGAAACTCGTGTGTGATGTTACATAATCATGCAAGCTCAAAAATTCAGTCAACAATACCTCACCTTTACGACTATCAATGGCTAGTTTTGATACAAACTTTAACAAGGTGTACACTCAACCAAGAATTTACTCCGATTATAATGACTATTCACATTTTACAATACCATATGTGAGCAGAATTAATGAAAATAAAAACAATATAACTTGCATACATTCATATCAAATATCCGTTATTCCAATAAAAAGACTTAGCATAATCTCATGAAAGGAAACCAATAACATAGATTTCAAAATAATCGTTATTTTTCTCCTTATTCTCACAATCCATGAATCAACCATCATACTCTTGAGATCAAATAAGTCTTCTTTTTTTATTTTTATTTTTTTGTTGTAATGGGGCTTTGGGATACGGTTTGTGAAATGAATAATATTTAAGAATTCAAAAAGTTATCCCGCAAGAAGATTACTTTTTCTCAACCATATTCTTCAATTGCTTTTATTTCCCATCATCCAAAAGCAAACCTAAATAGCACTATCTCATACTTTTCTTCATCTTTTTTTCATAAATGCATTTTTTTCTCTTCTTTTTTTTCTTTCTCAATAATAGCTATGCGTTTTTTTTCTTTTTATGCAAGCTCAACATGAGAATATCTAAATATTTTCTTTTTGTGGCATAAGAAGGGAGATTCATCTCCTTTTTTCTTTTTCTTTTTCTTTTTCTTTTTTTCAAAAGTCAATATCACACCCTTATGATTTGTTGTTAAATCAATTCGGGACAATCAAGGTAAGATAAAATGTTTTATATTTCTGTCATGGTTGTAATATAGGGCTTAAGAATTAAAAATATTGAAAAGAGGCTCAATCATGACTTTTATGGATGAATATAAACAAATAACAAGGTTAAGACACAAATTAGATAAAAATGGCTTAAAATCATATCTCAAGAGTAATTGGAAAATACACTTCATATACAAATAATTTAGAAATATAAGCAATTATTCACAATACTAGTATTGATCAAAACAAAATAATGAGATTATTCAATGCAATCAGCTGAATCAAATAATTCTTATTGAGTAAATATAATGATCTCTCGAAGGAAGATTAGCTCTAATATTCATAAGGACATATAAAACATCCCCACTATGTGTATCAAGTCTCAAGGTAGAAATATTATTTTCCCAATTCTGACACTAGCATAGTCAACGTGCACTCAATTTGAGTTTCAATTGGGAAAACAACTTGAAATACTAGAATATAATATATGAAGTTATATAACAAGCTTAAGGACAACAATTGAGTCAATTTAGCAAGTAGATGTGCTTTATATTGTTCAAAAGTTGATGCTGAAGACCATATCTTCATCTCCTGCAAATTTGCGACATATATTTGGGAGAAGTTTTCGGCTCTTTTGGGATTTCAGCTCATAGCTAATGTACCTCCTATTAGAAGATTTATGAGAATTGTTTGAATTTTCAAGCGTTCATCTCTCTTTCACACCTTAATGAGAGGTTTGTCATTGATTATATATTGGCAGCTCTAGAAGGAAAGGTGCAGAAGGCTATATGAGAGTGAAAAACAAATTCCCTCAGTGGTATTTCGGACCATATTGGATCAATGGAGACTGCAGGTTCATGTAATCAAGCCTAAATCAGTTGATCCTCCTCAAGATAACATGCTGCTTCAGTCGCTTAACATATATTCTATTTGTTCTGTGGGAATTCATACCCAATGCATTAGTTGGTCTTTGCCTCCAGAAGGCTTTTTAAAGCTCAATATAGACGGTGCATCTAAGGGAAATCCAGGTACATCTGGAGGGGGTGTTGTGCTAAAAAACCACTAGGGCCAATTTGTCCTTGCAAGATCTTATTACTATGGTCATTGTTCAGATACGGAAGCTGAAATAAAGGCACTATTGAGCGGATTATTATTGTTACAGGATTATGTACTAGAGGTTTATTCTTTAATTATTGAGTCTGACTCTAAAATATTAGTGGATATGATCACTCAAATGCACATACCATCTTGGAAATTGTGCGAGGTTTCAAAGGAAATTTTTTCGATTTTTCAAAGATTTGAATTTCAAATTCAACATTCATACAGAGAGGGAAATGCAGTCGCAGATTCATTAGCTAACCAAGGAGTTAGGGATGGGGCTTCTCACAAGGGCTGGCCCAAGAGCAAGTGTAAAAAAGTCTGGGCTTTAGGCCCTATTTCAAATGAAGGCCCCAAAATTTGAAATACTGTAAATAACCCATGTAAAAAAAACTTATAAAAATATAAGTCCAATCAACCATTTTAGGCCCATGATTCAATCCAAATATTAAATATCTAAAAAAAATTAACAATATAAAAAAATTGAAATGTCATATCATAGCCACCAAAAAAATAAAAAAGTCAAATCATATCAAATTATTTTCCTTTTCCACAAAAATATGAAAAATCTTTCAAGACAATATTCAAGGTTTAACTCTTAAGCCACTATCACAAACACGTTGAGAAAGTCGTGTTGAAAGTATTAAAGAAATAAGATTTTAAGCTCTAAGAATAAGAGATGCATTATTGTAATTAGCGAAAACTAGTGAAGATCCTAAAACAATGAGTGAAACTAATTGTTTAGGAACATATGAGATTGCAAATTTTGAATTCTTATTGGGCATTACTATTTCGCATGATATTTTATTTTTTGTCAACTTAGTTAGTAAATATTTACAATCAAAAGACATACATATTGATATTGCTATAGATCAATTAAAATGTCTCATTTCTTTTTTTGAAAAATATAGGGAAAGTGGATTTACAAATCCTACGATTTCATCTAAAGAGATTACATGTGAAATAGGTATAAAACTTATATTTAGTGAAAAACGTAGAGTTCGTAGAAAAAAAATAATTTGATGAAAATATTGATGATGAGGTAACACAATCTATTGAAGAATCTTTTAGAATTGATTATTTTATATATATAATTGATCAAGCTATTTCTTCACTAAAAAATAGATTTGAACAATTACGAAAGTACAAAAATATTTTTGGTTTTTTATTTAACTTAGAAAAATTAAAATCATTGACTAATGATAGTTTAAAACAATATTGTTTGGATCTCGAATATTTCTTAAAACACTAAAAATTTTCCGATATTGATGACTTAGATTTATTTTCAGAACTAAATGTTTTAAAAGAAATTTTACAAATGAAAGAAAATACTCCAATTGAGATACTAAATTATATAAAAAAGTAAGATTCTTTTTCAAATGCATGCATTATTTATAGAATATTATTAACAATTCTTATAACAATTGCTTCTGCGGAAAGAAGCTTTTTAAAATTAAAATTGATAAAATTTTACTTAAGATCGACTATGTCACAAGAAAGATTAACTGGATTAGCGATACTATCAATTGAAAAAATCATGGCAACAAAATTTGAATATAAAACTTTAATTAATACTTTTGCTACTCAAAAAGCAAGAAAAATTAATTTTAAATAAAAAATATTTACACTAGACATAGAAAACCTCATTTAGCAGTATCGTTTTAGGCCCACCCCTGCTTCTCACACTCACGCTTCATTGGATTCCTTGCCTCTTCACACTAAACAACTACTATTGCAGGATCAACATCAGAGTCACTCTCTGCGTTCTAAGGTTACTGCTACTCGATAACTATATCTTGGGTTTCTTATGATGCAACATTCTGATATGCAGTATGCTACAGTATATATGCTTCGATACAAAGAAATACAAGTTGAGAAGATTAAGGAAGGCACCTGTTTTTCTCTTAATCATTATAGTTCTCTTCTTCTTTAGGATTCACTTCAAGGCTTCGGTATTCTTGGGGCAGCATATTTATATCTCAAAGAAGCCCAGATCTGGATTCTACCTTCTCTGTTTTCTATGCTTCGACTACTGGAATCTCCTCAATCTCATATTTGTCTTTGTTTTCACGGGGTTCACTGTATTCCTTGGATGTTGCAATACAATGGCTCACTGGACTTTCATCTCTCATTAGATCTATGTCATACAACTCTTCTATCTGTGTAGAGAATTTGGTGATTTTAAGTTCACACTGTTGGAATTTATGCTCTAATTGGTTTTTCTCCGACCTTTGCACGATGGCTTTTCGAACACTGATCACTTGCTGAATATTCATCTTCCACCTTGTGCTAAGGTGGAGTACTATGCGTCTTTTCAGAATTTCCAGATAGGCTCTTGGTGGTTCTCTAATCAGTTGGATGTAGTAACTGGAACAGTCACTGTTCACGTGACTATTCACGGGATTGTTTAGCTACTGCCCTCAACTTATTCAATACAGAGCAGCTGCTTTAGTTAGAATCTTTTAGGAAATTATGCTTTCCAGATTTTATTTTTTAGTGTTGCCATTTAACATCATGCATCAACATTTTTTGATTCATTTTGCATTGTAATTAGATTGCATTGAGAGGTATACGTCTTCCCTTCTTAGGTGTAAGTTAATTTTTATTCAATAAAATTTTCTCGCACCGTCGAGATTTCCTAAAAAAAAAATGGACAACAAATTCAAATTTCAATTAAATATTCCTTATCTCAATGCTAGTCAAGTCACAAGAACACAATTTAGGATAATTAATAAATTTTTTTATTATACCTATTAAACAAAATAAAAATAAAAATTTTAAAAAATAAAATTTTAAACAAAATAAAAATAAAAAGACATTGTCACAACACAAAACACGCCACACCCCGCAACTTAAATTCCACATTGTACTTAATGTAAAAATAGAAATTTTAATGCTCAATAAAAAAATAATAAATGAATATCAAAGGGTTAGGAATACTTGATACTGCAATAACTCTAAAAACTGAAAAATAAAATACTCAACAAAAAAATTATAAATAAAAAATAAAAGGGTTAATTATATTGGAGGTCCTCAAAGTATAAAATTTATCTCATTTTGGTCCCCAATGTTTCAATTGCATCATTTTGGTCCCTGGAGTATTGAATATGTTTCTATATAGTACCTCAAACAGACAGTGTTCAGATTATTAACGATTTGTTATCATAAATTTATCAAATGACACTTAAATATGAATAAAATAATAATTTGAATAACTTTTGACCAAATTTTTACTCAAATTTCGGTTAAATATCTACCTAAATTACACAGTTTTGACCATGAGCTATCAAAATTTTGGTCAAAAGCTACCAATATTACATATTTTTTGGTCAAGAGCTACCCAAATTTTGTTTAAGAGTTATCAAAATTATTTTTTGTCATATTTAGCTATTACATGCCAAGTTTATGATAAAAAATCGTTAGCAATTTGGATGTTGTCTGCTTGAAGGACCATATAGAAACATATTCAATATTTTAGAGACTAGAATGATGCAATTGAAACATTGAGGACCAAAATAAGACAGACTTCATACTTTAAGGACCTCTAGTGCAATTAACCCAAAATAAAATAAAAATCTAAACTAAAATCTAACTACTAACATGCAACAAACTCATGTAAAGTGGATCCATCAAACCTCATTTCCGAATTGTTCCCCTTACCACCTTTCACCAATAACTTTTATTTATCATATTGTAACATTTTCTTACCCTATCTTTTCCGTCTATGCTACAAAGAGTTAAGGGTAAATTACACTTAGGAGCCCTCAGGTTTGTCACTTAATCAATTGGATCCCCTCACATTTGAAATATTACATCTACACCCCCTTAAGTTTGTTCGCTTGTAACAGAGAACCCCCTGCCGTCCATTTCTGTTAAAAATTTGTTTTAAAAATTGTTGTCATCTAATACACAATTAGAATTCCCATATTACCCTTTTGTTTTGCCCACTTTCAAATCATTTGGAGACATGACTTCTAGACTTTTTTTTTTTTTGTTCTAGACTGTTCAGCTGGACTGTTTCTCTTATCCACTCCAGTTGGATTTTTTTAGCATGTGGACTTTTAATTTAGCATCTCAGCTATTACTATTGCTGGAAAAAAATACTTACAACACGAGTGGATTACAATGTCGTAGACTCTATGTGGACCAAGTGTACGCTGGTTCTATCTTTGCTGCAATAAAGCCTTCAACTGAAGACTCACTGGAATTCTTTGCTGCTGCTACTCAGGCGACAATATTGCTACAACTTCCATAATCAGAAGGACTTTCAAAATATAGGGAAAAAACATGACTTGTGTTACATATTTACTTCTTTTTTTTTTTAAGAAAAGAAAAATTTTATTGAATAAATTTCAGAAATTACAAGAATTAAAAACAGAAAGTTCTGTTTTAACCGAAAAAATCGAAAACTACTAGAAACAAATTTTCTGTTTCATAACAGAAATTTAGTTACATTATAACTGCCAAAAAATCTGTAACAAAATATAGACAAATTACTGTTATGGCCTTCTGCAACTTCACTCTTTTCAGCCGCCCAAAGTGCAACTTGAGCAGCAGCATAGAACACTGCACAACATCATCTAACAACTCTCCAAGCCTTAACAGAAACATATCCTAGCTCCATGCTTTCAGACTAATAGCTTCAAACTTGCTGCAGAAGCAGTCCAGTGCTTGACAACACTTCCCAAAGACAAATTATTAAAGAGGTAGTATACCTCTGTTAACAACCCTCTTTATCCTTGCAGTAGGCAGCAAGATCTGGTCCCTTTGCAAGAGCATCCTCCCAACAGTTGGCAATGTACCAGAATCTGAAAAATCATAAGAACTTTCAGTTTGGACTACAAATGATGCCAAAAACTCAGCTATGACATTAGTCTCTCTATATACATGTTTTATCTGTACATGTAGAACATATTTACATCCCCAGTAACCAAACATCCAATATATTGCTGGGAGTCAAAAAACAATGCAGGCATCCAATATATGCTGGGAGCCAAAAACAATATAGGCATCCAAAAAACATCACCTAAGCATTGATAATAATTTCCAATGTCAACAGATTTACATCCCCAGTAACCAGACATCCAATATATTACTGGGAGCCAAACACAATGCAGGAATCCAATATATGCTGGGAGCCAAAAACAATGCAGGCATCCAAAAAACATCACCTAAGCATTTCTAATAAACACAAAAGTTATACTTCCAACAAAAGTCCCAGCCTACTCAAAATACACCATATCAACAACAAAAGTTACTTTCTAAACATAGCATATTCAGATTCCACAACCACAGTAGGTGCAACAGGTTCAAAAACTTTGTTACTCCCTTCTTGAGTGCTTGTCTTTGCTACTCCAATCCTCGAAGACCTACTTTTTTTCTTTCCTCATCCCTAACAAATTGAATTAGTAATGTCATTATTACAAACTGTTGCATTATTTAGTCTAATGGAATAGTAATTAATAATGAAGTAAATTGATCTAAAACATTAGTGGGATCAATTGAGCCCACATATATACACTTAACTCCATAGTGCTATGAAAATTGTGGATTGACTATTCCATTATTGAGTCAAATGAAATTGCAATTAGTAATAATGAAGACTAGTCTAAACTATTAGCGGAGTCAATGGATCCCATATACATGAATTTTACTCTATCGTGCTATAGAAGTGGTAGACTGACTATTGCATTATTGAGCCAAATGGAAGAGCAATTAGTAACGATGGAGATTAATCTAAACCGTCAGTGGGGGTTATTGCCCCACATATATGAATTTAGCTCTGTCGTGCTATGAAAGTATTAAACTGACTGTTGCATTATTGAGTAAAAATTGAAAAATAGTTAGATGTGACACATATTGATCTAAACAATTAGTGGGGCAATTAATTTCACATACAAGAATTTAACTCTGCCATGCTATGAAAGCAATGTGAATTAATTGAGTTGAATGGAACAATAATGATGCAGCTGGTCTTGGCAATGGCTCCACATACAAAAAATTAGGCCTGAAGTGCTTGGAATGAGTTTTGCATTACTAAGTCATAGTCTTGATATTGATGGCTTTAAAATTCTAGTGGATGACAAGGTGTGGCCCGTAAATTATCTAAAGACATCGGTTCTCTATTTAATTGGATAGCACTTTGCCAAGAAACAAAAGCAAAAATAGAAGCATATATCGTTATCTTAATAACTGCACAACAATACATCAGGACAAAAATTTCGGTTGAATCAAAGGGTTTACAATCGTGAGGTACATGTAATTGACAATGTTGTTAGATATGCATGTAATTAAAGTTCCACGTATCTATCAAGGAAAATTCCACATCTTATAATATCAAAAATTTATAGGATCCATTTGAATATATTGAGTTCAACTTAATTTCATGTTAATTGTATTTAGGTTTTTCCCATTTGCACACAACCCCCAAGGGCAACTCAAGATAATTTGAGGCCTAAAGGAAAAACATTAAATGAGACCTTTTTATTTTTAGTATTATTTTTTTTAAAATGTAATTTATTTAAATTTTTTTATATCAGAAAGAAAGAAGAATGATGCGTTAATAGAGGTTTTAACTTTTGTTTTTATCTTTTATCGAGGAGAGAGGGAAAGAGTTTTGATTTTAACATTTGTTTCTCTTTTTTAATTTTTTTTTGCCGGAGAGAGAGGAGTGGGGTAAATATAAGTTAATTTTGAGTACTTTTTTATTTTTAATTTTTAAGATTTCAATGTTATGAATTGAATATAAATTTTCGATTGGACTTATTTTTTGGGGGGATGGATTTAAATTTTTTTTGCAGGCTAGTAATATATTTAAAATTATGGAGCCTTTTAAAAATTTGAGACAAAAAAGGTAGACTTTATCTTTTAAACTGTTGGGCTTGCCCTAACAGCCTCATTGATTAAAAATTGGACATAACCCCCTGCTGTGATTTTTATACTAAAATGCACCACTTTACTTCATTAATGACAAGATTAAAAAACATTAATACCCATTTGAATTCCACATACATGAATTTTACTCCGTCGTGCTATAAAAGTTATAGATTAACTATTACATTTTTTAGCCACATGGAATAACAATTAGTAATGATAGAGACTAATTTAAACCGTCAATGAGAGTTATGACCCCCCATATATGAATTTAGTTATGTTGTGCTATGAAAGTAATAGATTAATTGTTGTATTATTGAGTTAAAATTAAATAACAGTTAGTTGTGATAGAAGTAGACCTAAATAAATAGTGGGACAGTTAAAGTGATGTGATTGATTGCTACGTTATTGAGTAGAATGGAATAGTAATGATGCAGTTAGTCTTGGCAATGGCTCCACATACAAGAATTTAGGCCTGCCGTGCTTGGAATCAGTTGACTGACTTTTGCGTTTCTAAGTCAATAGGCATGATATTGATGGCTTCTAAATTCTAGAGGTGTGGCCCGTAAATTATCCAAAGACTTCAGTCCTCTATTTAATTGGATAGTACTTCGCCAAGAAACAAAAGCAAAAGTGGAATTATGTCATTATCTTAATAACTATACAACAATATATCAATAAGAAAATTTTGATCGAATCAAAGGGTTTGCAATTGTGAATCAAAGGGTTTGCAATTGTGAAGTACGTGTGATTGATAATGTAATCAGATATGCACGTAATTAAAATTTCATGTATCTACTAAAGAAAATTTCACATTCTATAATATCAAAAATTTATAGGATCTATTTAAATATATATGAAATCTAACTTAATTTCATGACAATTATATTTAGATTTTTCCCATTTGCACACAACCCCTTATGCATTAAAAATGACACATAACCCTGTTGTATTTTTAGACAAATAAAATGCACCACTTAACTCCATTAATGACAAGATTAAAAGATATTCATAGCCCTCCACTCTTCTTCTCCGGCGAACCCACCTCCGTTCTTCTTCTCTGGTCTAATAGACCCTCCATATCCATTTAACAAATCACCAAACAAACCAAAAAACAATCAAAATGAAATAGCATATCTCCACCACCCCACGTCACCCAAAACCCAATCAAATAAACAAAATCCAAAATAGAAAAATCCAATGAAGGAGGTAGGTAGCTGCCGATTGGAGGATGTAGGTGGTGGTGGTGGTAATGGCGGTTGACGGGAAAGAGGATGGGAGAGAGAGTCGAGAAC
>JAHQCQ010017375.1:0-11339 GCA_023539305.1 Ilex asprella | reverse complement strand
AAAATTTGATTGAGTGAATAACATTTGCAGATGATCCCAAACCTCCTTTGCTGTCTCATACTTTGCCAACTGTGTACCTATAAAATGCTCAACAGAATTGTTAATCCAAGTAACAATTTTTGCATTGTTTGCTTCTCAGGAATCTATCAACGTAGCATAATTTTCATCAGTATTCTTAGGTTTCACAGAAGTTCCACTAACATATCCCCACATATGTTTACCCTTAAGAAAATTTCTCATCACATAACTCCAATACGAATAATTCTTTCCATCCAACCTCACACTCATAGACTGAAGCGAATCATCTCTTTCAGTAGCCATAATCAAACAAACAAAGAAAACCAGATTGCAAAAGAAGGGAAAACGAAATACCAGATTGTCAAATCAGAAGAAATACAAGAAATAGGAAAAGAGAAGGCTAGGGTTTCATTGATACTGCATAATTGAATTGAATACAAAGTAGTGTTTTAACCTAAATACAAAAAGACTATTTATAGGCTAAACAAATAAAATAAAATACTATTCTACCCTTAATAATTAAAATAACCCTATATTTTTTAACATGAGAGACATGTATTGTTTTTTCCTCCTCTGAGGTTTTTTCCCATTGAATTTTATTAGCAAGGTTTTTAATGAGGTAGTCCTTAGGATCTCAACTAGACAATTTGCATGTTGTACTCTTTTTTCTTCATCCAATTTTTATCGCACTGAATTTTATTGATTATATAATGGTAATGCAAGGGAAAGTATTGAAAACTTGTCTATGACATCTGCGTGGATTTTCACTGCCATTACTTCATTGAATACTTTGCTCCCAACCTCTCCGCCAACAGTGCTAAAATTTGCATATAAAAGGACCTCAAATTGTTGAATCAATACACATTGTATGAGAATTGGCTTTTGGCTAATCGAGTTTGGTTCGTTGATAGTTCTAATGTCAATTCGATGATATCCAATTCCAATCATCCATTTAATGGGTTTTCCAACTTGTCAAAGAATGGGTTGAAGGCGTGGATTTAAAGTGGGGCTTGTGAGGGCAGCTGCCTCCATTGCCAATTTGAAAACTTTTGGGGTGTAGGTAGAATATTTGAAGTTTGAAGATATTGTCCCCATTGAAAATATTTTAAAAGGCTTGAGGGAAATTTTGAAATTTTGATAAAACCTGGGGTTGGAAAGTTAGACTTAAAAAAAAGATCCCTACTTTTATTTATTTTTTAGGGTTCGTTTGGTAACGTTTTTATTTTTATATTTTTTAAAAAAATAAAAACAAAATCAGTTTTTTTTTTGTGATAAAAAATTGAAACAGAAAATGTGTTTGGTTACAATTTTGATTTTAAAAAATCTAAAAACTAAAACAAAAATCAAATTTGGTAACCACTTTAATTTATGTCGTATATTTTAGTTTTATATTCATTCCTTGTTATAAACACATCAAAATTTCTTATATCAATGCATTCATGAACCCATGAAATAAAGCACAAAACAAAATAATAAAGCGATTAAACATTCTAATACATCACATTGTTAAGGCCATTAAACATTTGTAGCATATGCACACACAGACACCCATATATGCGCATACACACACAGAGAGATGCAGAAACATACACAGATGTAGACACACATATGCACACACACACACAGACACGCAAATGCATATATGCACAAAATTTTCTTGCTACCACACACACAGATGTAGAAATATAGAATTTTCTTGCTATTACATACACACAGATGTAGAAACACTCATAATTTTGCACACAGACACAAACATATGCACACACACACACACACACACACACACACACACACACACACACACACTTACCCAGCCACACAAACGCACACACAACCCACAACACCAATATCTGAAATGGAGAAGAAACAAAAATGTAGATGAAGAAAAATTCCTAAATCATAAACCCTAGATCTGAAATTGAATGAAATAAAATTTCCTACATATGAAATTGAAATACATGGATACATATAGATTTATACGTAAATAGGTGAAATCAATGGATATACATATAGATCTATACATATATTACTGTACACATCTTAAAAAATGAAAAAAATAATTAATTTTTCAAAGTCATAGATAACTGTCAGAGAAAATAGTAACGTCGGAGAGGAGACCAAATGTCTTTGCTTTGACGGCACCAACGACAAGAGAGTAGCTCAGACCTTCACCCACAGAAAGCTCAATTCAGACGAGAGAGGAGCTCAGACACACAAACGAGAGGAAGAGAAGGTGGAAAATAGGTTTATATACGTTATCCAAATATCTTCTTAAATTGCTTCTAATGGGAGTCGATGGCAAGACCTCATTTAACCATTTTCCTCGCAAGCGCATTCGTTTTCCCTTGTTTTTAAAAACACATATCTTCATATTTTAAAAAATGGGAGTTGTTTACAAAATAGACCAGCCCAAAAAAAAAATACAAATACACTCCAAACATGCTTTTGTTTTTGTTTTTTTTAGCAAAAATTAAAAAAAAATAGAAACAATCTATTACCAAACCAAACCTTAGTTGTTCGTTCGTCTGTTTCTTCTTTAGTGTTGCTCATTTCATTATAATATATAGCCATGAGAGATAACTCGTAAAGGCATAAATGAATAAATTTGTAATTTTTTTTTAATTTTTTAGCATAACAGTCAGGGTTTCCATTATTCCTACATATTCAACTTTTTCTTAACAATAGACAATTGAATTTCACTATTTAGATCTAAATTGAGCGATGATGATTTCATCAATTTTTATATTGATCTATTTGAGATATTATTTAAAATTGTTGGAGGAGGGAGACATTAACAAGTTTAGTTATGCAAAATAGGTTTATTGATATGGTGTTGCAGTTATGCGTTGATAAATTATGGATTCAGTCAATCTTGTCTTCTAGAATATTTTAATTTGTGGAATTGAATTTATTTGAATTTTACTATATTTAATTGGGTTGCTCCATTTGAAATTTGCCTATTTTATTTTGTGTCCAATTGTTCTGATTAATTGAAATTAAATAATTTGGTTATAAATTATGATAGATTCAATTGCCACTATATCTAATTTTAGTTGAAAGCCTTTTGATATATTTAATTTTTTTAAAAAAAAATCCTATTAATTTTTTTTATTTAATAAGTTTGAAAATTGATAGGAGTACATTATACAAAAAATGCCACATATTGTTTGTGTTGCTATCTAATTGACCTTTTTTTATGTAACTATAATTAAAAAAAATATATTATTAAATAATATTTTTTTTATATTGCCCCTACTGAAAAATAGTTTGGCTCCACCCCTGCTAGGTTGCTTTGTGTTTGATATTTGGATCTGTTTAATAAATGAATTGTATATAAATTGAATCAATTGTGACACAATATGTTTTAGACTCTTCATTCCCAACCCTATCTTGAGGCTTGAAGTAGGTGTGACAATCGTGTCAGGTGAAATGGGTTCGATTCCAAAAATTCTTCATTCATATCTCATTCGTTTATATAAACGGGTCCAACTATCACACTCGTACACAACTCGTTTATTAGACGAGTTATCCAACATAATGACATGTCACTCGCTAAATAAGAGAATTGCTTATAGTATTTCGAGTTAACACAAAAAATATCAACTCATTACTATCAAATTTGAATGAGTCTTAGAGATGGAAGGCGTAAAATAAAGCAGAGGCTGAGAGACTATTTTTTTTGTTTTTTTTTTTGGAATTTATAGTGCTACAGTTAACGGGTTAAATGAGTTTATGAGTTAAATACAAAACCGATTTATTTATCTCATGGGTCTACCAAGTTAATCCGTTAACCACCCGAACCTGTTAAGATTACACTTAAACCCGTTAAATTTGTGTTGATTTCATGAGTTGTGTATATGATTGTCAGGCCTAGATTGAAAGACCTAATGAGATTGATATATTTGATTTTAGGAATAAAATGTTAATTATTATAGTCTTATAATAATAATAATAGTCCCAAAGAAATATGGTTGTCTGGCGTGTGGAAGTGTAACCAATTCTACTTTGCCTCATCATACTTGTAGAAAGTTGACAATAATTTCGTATAGACTTTAGTTTTACATATCCCATCATGATCATGTTTTTCAATAATTTGTGAATAAAAGTATTTATTTAAAATTTATATCGTAATCACGAATCTAAAAAACCGATGTCAAGAAAATAAAACAGTACTAGTTATCACTGCTCACTTGGCTTTAGGTGATAGTTTTTGTCTCTTCATTCTTACATGCTTCTCACGGTGCCATACAGACATGTTAGTAGGTCAATGGTCACGGAATTTTTTTTTTATCGGTCATTATCATAGGGGTGGAAACGAAAAAATTTAAACTCGTAATCTTAAGATTCAAGAACGGGAGCGATGAAAATAAGAAAAACTTCTTGCCCTTGTATTACCTGGCTGGCTGTAAGTGATCAAGCAATGACTGCAACTTCACATTTATCACTTCCCACAATCATTAAGATTTCTTCAATTCTATATATCAAATATGAGGCACCAAGAATAACTGTGTCTAGTACCAAAAATTATTTGTCAGTAACATGTTTCCATTTTTTATTTGATAAAATTTTGAAACTCATATATATATTTTTTGTTATTTTACATTACTGTTATCATTTTTACGATTAATTGTTACAAATCAATTAATATAAAATTTACGACTCTCCATCAACTGCTATATGGTAAATTTATATATACTATTTGGTATTGGTTTTTTATGCACCTTTATCTGAATATAAAAATAATTTCGTCCAAACACAAAACAAATTTTAATACTGTTTTATTATCAGATAATATACTTATATATATGTACATATATATTGCTATACGTGCGATAAAACTTATTGGAAACAAGAAAAAATCGATATTGTAAAATGAAAATATCTTACAAAATGTTATTACTCGGTACTTTACTATAAAATTTTAAATAATTGAAACGGATAGAAGAAGAGGATAACATAGGCCAGGTATCCCAAGATGGAAATTTATAAGGGTAGTGAATATTTAGAGACTAGAGTAAAACATAAAACCTCAATTTAAAGCAAGAAAAGGCTAGCAAGTCACTTTGGACATGGTGCCACCATCATATGCTTTGTTCTAGTGGAGAGAGAACTTTAGGCATGTGGATTTGAACTGCATTATCCTGATCTTGACTCTATGGTAGGAGCAATGTTACATCACTTGGTTGTTTGATGTAGATGGTTTTTTTTTTTTTTGAATAGATTTAACCCATTAAAGAAGTTGGGATTACCTTTTAATCCCACTTTTTTTAGTGCAAGATTGATAATCACATTGTAATAATTGCACCATCACCTTTTTTTTCCCTTGCTAAACATTGTTTACAGTATTAGGACTTGACTACAGTACCCCAAAAAAAATCAATACTGTATCTCCAACTTTTACTATTTTAATTTGTGTTTTTATAATTTTTTGTGGGTCATTTTACAATAAAAAAAAATTATTCACTTTTGTGGATATTTTTATAACTGTTGTGGGTGTTTTTATCACATTTGTGGTAACTATTTTTATAACTTTTCTTTGATACCCAAAAAAATTACTACTTTTATGGGTAATTTATCATATTTGTAGGTATTTTTATGAAATTTGTGGATTTTTTTATGGTTATTATTTTTACCATTTTTTTTAGTATCACAAATATGATAAAAATAACTATAAATATGATAAATAGAGGTATGATACTGATTTTTTCCGGTATCATAGCCAACTCTTAGATTAAATAGGCCACCATCGGTCTAGTAAATAATCACAACTTTAATCATTGGCCATTATTAAGGGATCAGTGATTAATTTTATACCAAGAAGTTCTAGTCTAAGAGCGAGGACTTTAGCACACTCTCCATAAGGACCCTAGTGGTCATACCTAATGTAAATCATGTTATTTAGGTAGTAGGAGTCAGGGATTCTCACATCAGGAGTCTTTGGGTGTGTGTGTGAGTATTGATGATGCACAAAATTATCTCCGTGCGAGTTCAATAGTCAAGTATACGTACGGTCGCAATCAATGAGCAATAACCAAGCAATTAAAAGAGAATAGAAAATAATGGGTCGACTCAGGGGTTTATAGTGGTTCGGCTGTAGCCTACGTCCACTTTCTTGAATGGCGACGATGGCCGGCGATTTTTATTAATGTATTGGAGTACTCCGGAGAGTTTACAGTGATGTAGAGAGGGAGAGCGAGAGATAGAGAGCAGGGTGAATATGTGAGTGATTCGGAGGCGTAGTGTGCGTAGGGATCAAGGTCCTGCCCCTCCGTGTGGAGGGGGACTTACATTATATAGGCAAGGGTTAAGGCGGTGCCGTGAATGAGGGGAACTCTGTTATTTTGGTAAGTATGATTTAGGTAGGAGATCTCCGTTTCCCGTCTTTTTCTCCCTCGTGTTCCTATTCAGTCGGAGGCGGACTCTCGGCTGGCTTTAGCCTTGATCGTCATCGTCTTGGATTCGGACTCACATTGAGGTGGGCTTAAGCCTAACCTCGGAGTTGGAGTGGACTCGGTCGTCTTGGACTTGAGCAAAGAGGCCGAAGGAAGATGGAGGAGGAGATGTTCACAGGGGCAGCCCAAGCTAGCGCCCAAGGGGGCCGAGCCAGGCGGCGCCCAAGGGTGCCAGCCTGGGCGGCGCCCCAAGGGGGCCCGGGGCTAGGCCGGTGTTCTCCTCTTGATGCCTTCGTCTTGATGCCTTCCCTTGATGCCTTCCTCATCCATGGGTCGGTCCAGTCTGTATTTGGGTTTTCTCCACTTGGTGGGCTTTGATTGGGCTTTTCCTTGGGCTTTCTCGGCTTATCTTGATTGGGCTCGGCCCAACTAAATTCGGGCTCGTCATTTGCCCCCCATGCCCCAAGCCTCTAATTCTTGCGAGAGGAAGGGGTTGAGGGCATGTGTAGAGTCACCTTGCCCCCTTGCGATGTTCCTTCTGTCTTCGGGAACTTGTTGAACTCGACAGAGTCTTCCTAGGGTCCGAGGCAATGGGGTAGGCGTCCCTGTGGTTGAGGCGAGCGCCTACGGCCATGAGGCGGGCGCCCAAGTGGTGGGCGGCGCCCGTGGGTGATAGAGACTGCTGGAGCATCGGAACTACGGTAAAACTTCGGACAGTCATAACTTTGCGCACAAGGGTCCGTTTGAGGCAAACTTTTTTTTGATTTCGGGTATTTTTTCGAGCTCTACGACTCGCAAACTGCCTCAGGCAGTTTGTCCAACAATTTTTCCCAAAAAATGCTCCTATCTCTCTGAAATCGAGATTTTAGGACAACCCGGCAAAATGATCGAAAAACATATCTTTTTTTTTTTTTTATATACCTTCATCTATAAATAGGGGTCACTATTCCCGCCTTCTTCACTTCACTCCCATTTCTCACTTTCCTGACCAAAGGCTTCCTCTTCCAAGCTTCCCAAAGTCGTTTAGCAAGACTTCCTTGAGAAGCCATCCCACATCTATGAGAAGGCTTCCTTGATAAGCCCTCCCTCCTCTATAAAAAGGGTCTTCAAGCTACTGTTCATCTCATTCTCTTCCCTTTCTCTCTTCTTTCTTTTTCTAAGATAAAAAACATATGAGGACGAGGGGCTTGAAGAGTGGAGGAGATGAGGAGAGGGGAGGCAACGCCCGAGGGGCCGGCTTGGGCGGCGCCCAAGGGGCTGCCATAGGCGGCACCCAAGGAGCCAGTCCAGGCGGCGCCCAAGGGGCTGCCATGGGCGGCGCCCATGGGTCCAGCCCAGGCGGCTCCCCTCTGGCTTTCGGACGTCCGGGTCCTTCTCCTCGCGGTGGCTTTGGGAGTGCGATGCAGGCGGACACCCAAGGTTCGGGCGGAGTCCTTCTTGGCATAGGCAATGGAGTCGGAGTGTCTGATCAAGGCGAGGGAAGGGCGAGGTTCTCCATGGGCGGCGCCCAGGCTCCGGGTGACGCCTCCTTGGCTTTCGGACGCTTGGGTCCTTTTCTTCGTGGTGGTTCTGGCGCAGTCCAGGCAACAGTTGAGGGGCCCTTTGGAGTTTTTGGCCCAAGACCAGGCATGGGCAAAGAGCCTTCATCTACCCCTTTTGGCACGTCACGGGGGACCACAGAAGCACGCAGACGGAGTGGGTCGCCGAACGAGGTCGGAGGCGCCTACCGTGGAGTGGGCGGCACCACAGGCTCGGGCGACGCTCCAAGCTTCCTGGTTGCAGTGCAGACTTCTCCTAGTGAGTCCAGAAAACGGACGGGTGACTCGAGTTCTCAAGGTATGTGCCTCGGTATTTTACTTATCTTAGTTGGTATAATTATTCTTCGCTGTGGTCTGAGTTTGTTTTCTGTTGTCGTTCGTTCAGGCGAGAGGGAGACTGTTGGTGATCTTGATAGAGGTCCAGGTGGAGGAGGAGACGATCGTCATAAGGTAGCTTCTATATTCAGCCTATTTACGCGTGATGAGGATATCTCTGAAATAGTTGCCCGATATCATATTCCGCCTTCTGTGACGTGCCGCCGTCCTGAGGCTGATGAGTCTGCGTGCTGTGACTCCTTGGGTGAGATAGTTGTTTACGAGGGCATGCTGGAGGCGGGACTTCGGTTCCCTATCCCTGGACCCATATGTCGGGTTCTTCGGACACTTGTCTCTGGTCCGGGGGCGGCTGGCCCCCAATGGCTGGAGGGTACTTTCTGCGTTTTTTGCACTGTGGCGGTTGGTGCACAACGCTACTGTTCCCCCTCCGTTTGAAGAATTTGTTGTTACGTACATGATTCTTGAGAACCCTGCTCCCCACAGGGGTGGTACCTCTTTGCCCCGAGAACGGGCAAGTTTATCACTGGTCTTACTTCCAATCTTCACAAGTGGAAGAGAAAATTCTTTTTTGTTGGAGGTGAGTGGGCTTCTGACTCCGATCGCGACGTGGTGCCAACCCGATGGGATACAGTCCCGAACACTAAGCTGGGTGATGATCTTTCCTTTACTTCCTGTCTTAATTTTCATGTGTGTGTTTTTCATAGTGTAATTGTCATCTTGCAGTCCCACCGACCCTATCTCGGGATCAGGCTAGGTTCCTTGAGATGGTTCGCAACAATCCCATGACGGATGCCTCCGAGATCATGCAAGCAGCCGGTATTTCCCCGACTCCGTCGAAGCAGAAAAAGAAAGGTACTCGACACCTTAGTAATCTTCTTAAGGATGTGGTGTGACGGACTTTCTTACTTACGCTGGCTTTGCAGGTACCCCTATTGACAGGTCCATTGTGGACGAGTTACTTACTTCTAGAGTGGCGTCTATTCCCCCTCCTCCTTCCAAGAGGGCGAAGTCCGATGTCCCCAGCTCTTCCCAGCCGGGGTCTACTAGTCTCACGGAGGCTGAGCTTGGTGATGTTCCACCCTCTTCTCTGATCGATATCTCATCTCCTCCGAGGGGTTGTTCTAGCACTGTTGTGGGGATTGAGGTCCCGGCGCCATCTTTTACCACTCTTGTGGACCCGCCGAGCTACCCTTACTCGGACGTTCGCTCGACGTCTATGCTCCGAAATTTGAGTGCGACAAGAGGGAAACTCTGAGACTTTGTGAGCGGCGCTGAAGCTCAAGAGATTGCCTCTTGGGGTCCAGAAGGCATGGTCAACGCCGCTGTTGAGGGCTTTGCTCTGGTATGCTTTCCTTTTTGTTTTGTTTTTGGCTTTGTCATATCTTGGTCTGATTTCTGACTCTCCTTGTATTTTATTTTCGAATGTCTATAGATGGCTGCTGCTTTACCCGGCTTGTTTAATAACATCTTGAAGATTGGGGAGGCTGTTAGTGGCCAGGCGAAGGAGAGGCAAGCTCGGGAGGATGCTGAGGAGCAGTTGCGGCAGGCACGAGAGGATGTCGCTGAGGAGTTGCGGCGGGCACGAGAGGATGCCACTGAGGAGTTGAGGCAGTCGCAAGGGAAGACTGCTCAACTTGAGGCTGACCTGCGCGTAGCGCTTGAGAGGGCTACCAGAGCAGAGGCTCAGAGGGATGCTACTGAGAGGGCCAGGGCCAGCGCCTTCATTGACGGCTACGAGGAGCTCAGGAGGAAGGCTTCTAAAGCTTTCCCTTACTATGATCTCTCTGACCTTAAGCCTTCTGAGGCTCTTAAGTCCGATGACGAGGACTATGTGAGTGGGAGCAGTGAGGGCCACTAGGAGTGTGTTGTCTTTGTGTCTTTTGTTCTGTTGGTATACTATGTCCATCTTTTTGTCAAGAGTTCATGTGCTTGGATGACATATCATTTTTGTAAAGGTTTTTTGGATGGAATACAACTCTTTTGAGAAAAACACCGAGCAATTTTATAATTCAAAGTAAATGTTCGAAGGAGAAAGACTAACATATGAAATTGACTAACAAAATATCCTAAACAGTGATCACTAACTCATGATTGACTGCCCCCAGCTACTGGTAGTATTTCTTTAGGTGTTCTGCATTCCATGGGTGGCCTAGGACCCTCCCTTCGAAGTTTTGGATTCTATAGGTACCCGGCCTTACTATCTCCGTAACCGTGTAGGGTCCTTCCCAGTTGGGTCCCAATTTCCCTTCCCGGGAGTCTTTGGTGGATAGGATGACCTTCTTGAGGACCAGGTCCCCAGGTAAGAAGGCATGAGGCTTCACCCTCGAATTGTAGTACTTGGTCATGCGACGCTTGTACTCTGCATTCCTGAGCATAGCTATCTCTCTCTCCTCCTCCACCAAGTCGAGGTTGACGCGGAGGCCTTCTTCAATACTGGTAGGGTCATGGTTCTGGACCCTAAGGGAGTGTACCCCAATTTCAACGGGTATCACTGCCTCTATTCTATAGGTAAGAGAGAATGGGGTTTCACCCGTAGGACCTCTTGGTGTGGTCCGATATGCCCATAGTACTCCTGGGAGTTCGTCTACCCACTTCCCTTTTACGGTCTCCAATCTGGCTTTTAAGTTACGGAGTATGGTCCTGACAGTGACCTCCGCTTGTCCGTTCGCTGTGGATGGGCGGGGCTGGAGTGGGGTTGCTTAATCTGGAGGTCCGCACAGAAAGCGTTGAGGAGCTTGTTATCAAACTGCTTGGCGTTGTCGCTCACGACGGCATGAGGTATCCCGAAGCGGCAGACTAGACTCCTCCATATGAAGTCTTTTATCTTCTGGTCTGTGATTCTGGCTAAGGCTTCGACTTCTGCCCACTTAGTGAAATAGTCGATGGCGATGACTACGAACTTGCATTGGCCTCGACTCACAGGGAGGGGACCTAGAATGTCAATCCCCCACATGGAGAAGGGCCACGAGCTCTGAATTGTGGTGAGTTCCTCGGGCGGCTGTCTGGGCACAGTCGCAAAGCGCTGACATTTATCACATCTCCTGACGAAGTCTCG
>JAHQCQ010022755.1:0-11339 GCA_023539305.1 Ilex asprella | reverse complement strand
CTGTTTTGGGACTGACATTGGTTGCTAGGTGACGGTTCGTAGGTGTGACAAATGTCTACGTGATGGCGTTCGATTATGTGATTTAGATGTCTGAGTGACGGGCGTCTACACGACGAGGTTCGGATATGTTGTAGAGTTGTTTGGGTAATGGTCGTCTACGTAACAGGAATTAACTTTTCAAGCGATGTTTCTATTTGAAATAAGGAGACATGAAACCCTCTGAATGACGAGACATTAAACTGTCTAAATGACGCGACATTGAACCGTCTACATGTCGAGATATAAAACCATCTAATTGACGAGGCATGAGTCTTTGTGACATAAGAACATCCACGCTATAAGATCATTAAGTGATAGAAATTAATTATTGAGAGGAACGATCTAAGTGAGTTGAAGTAGTTCAACTATTTAAAATATCTAAGTGATCAATTAATTTTTGGAACCAAATCGTTTAGGTGATGAGAATAAAAATCATCAACTGTCGCAACTTGTTCAAAAATGCTATATGTAGATCTACCTACCGGGGACTGTTTGGAGACAACTAGAATGTGTAGAAATTGTGTACTTTGCTTTGGAGAGAAAGAGTTGAAGGTAGATTTAATTGCTTTGGAGATGATGGGGTATGATGTTATATTTGGAATGGATTTACTCTCTTCCTACCATGCTACTATGGATTGCTATCAGAAGAAAGTGGAATTTCGTGCACCGAGGGATGTACTTTTCTATTTCATGGGTGAAAATTGTATCCCTCGACATCTCCATACGATGGGAAAACCCATTCTGAAGGTTGATATTGGGAGTAGCCTAAGTTTCTTAGCCCACATTTGTGGAGAGGAACGGGATGATGTGGAGTCCACTTTTATTCTTGTAGTATCTGACTTTCTTGACGTTTTTCCCGACGAGTTGCCTGGATTACCTCAATTGAGGGAAGTGGAGTTTTCTATTGAGCTTTACCCTGGCACGAAACCAATATCCATTGCTCCTTATCGCATGGCGCTAATGGAATTGAAGGAGTTAAAAAAACAACTAGATGAGCTTCTTATCCTTGGGTTTATACGATTGAGTATTTCACCTTTGGGCACTCCCGTCCTCTTTGTAAAGAAAAAGGATGAAACCCTTAGATTGTGTGTGGACTATAGGAAGTTGAACCGGGTGACTATAAAGAACAAGTATCCTCTACCCCACATCGACGACCTCTTTGATCAATTGATGGGTTCTTTCTATTATACAAAGATTGATCTCCGCACGGGGTACCATCAATTGAGAATTAGAGATTAAGATATCCCTAAGACCGCTTTCCGGACAAGGTATGGGCACTTTGAGTTTGTGGTGATGCCATTTGGACTCACGAATGCACTTGCGGCTTTTATGGACTTGATGCATCGTGTGTTTCGGCCCTACCTTGACCAATTCGTCATTGTCTTCATTGACGACATCCTCATCTATTCTAAAACACAGGAGGATCACACTTTACATCTCAAGTTAGTTTTGGAAACATTGAGGGAACACAAGTTGTATGCTAAGAAGAGCAAATGTGAGTTTTGGATGAGAGAAGTCAAGTTTTCGGGACATGTAGTATCCGAGGAAGGAGTGTCAGTGGATCCGTCCACGATTGAAGCGGTTTAGAAATGGGATCGACCTAAGAATGTCACCGAGGTTCGAAGCTTCTTGGGACTAGCTGGTTATTATCAGAGGTTTGTAGAGGGATTCTCTCGTATATCTATGCCGTTGACACGACTTACTCAAAAGGGGGAAAAGTTTGAGTGGAATGAAGATTGTGAGCAATCTTTTGAGATTTTGAAGAGAAGGTTAACCCCGACACCTATTCTCATTATACCTACTTGTGGTGAGGGCTATGACGTTTATACAGATGCTTCATTACGGGGACTTGGGTGTGTGTTGATGCAACATGGGAAGGTCATTGCTTATGGTTCAAGGTAGTTGAAGACCCATGAGCAAAATTATCCCACTCCTGATTTGAAACTTGTCGCTGTTGTGTTTGCCCTCAAATTATGGCATTGTTACTTGTATGGAGAACGGTTTCAAGTATACTCCGACCACAAGAGTTTGAAATACATCTTCACACAAAAGGATCTGAATGTTCTCCAACGACACTGGATGGAGTATCTAGAAGATTATGACTTTACCCTTAACTATCATCCTATGAAGCCCAATGTGGTTGCAGATGCTTTGAGTAGAAAGTCGCGTGGTGAAGTTAGTGGTATGTTGGCAAGTAAATGGAAAATGATGGATGCACTTGGAGACTATGATCTATGGGTTGGAGGAGATCGATCCCGACCTTGCTTGTTTAACCTTGTGGCTTAACATACCCTCCAACGCAGGGTTGTTGAGTTGCAATACTTGGATCCTACTTAGAGTCGATTCAAGCCCAATTGGAAAATGGGGAAGTAGTTGAAGTTTGGTCTTTGAGGAATGGAGAATTAAAATATGGGGAAAAGCTATATGTACCAGATGATTCATCCCTAAAGGAGGAGATTCTTGGAGAGTGTCATCGCTCTAAGTTTGCTATCCACCCCGGTGGCATAAAAAAGTATAGAGACATGAAACAACAATATTAGTGGAAGGGAATGAAGAAGGATGTGGCAAGGTTCATAGCACGATGTGTAGTATGTCAACAATTGAAGGTGAAGCATCAAAAACCTGGAGGATTACTACAGTCTTTACCTATTCCAGAGTGGAAGTGGGATCACATCACTATGGATTTCGTGACTGATTTTCCGAGGACTTTGCGAGGGCATAATGCCGTATGGGTTATTGTAGATAGACTCACCAAGTCCGCTCATTTCTTGAGTATGAAGACCACTGATACTTTAGAGACCTATAACATGCTTTATATTCGGAAGATTGTTAGATTGCATGGAGTTTCACTCTCTATTGTGTCGGATCGTGATTCTCATTTTGTGGCACAATTTTGGCAAAGTCTATAACAAGCTATGGGGATAGAGTTACACTTTAGCACTGCCTTTCATCCTCAAACGGATGGCCAATCTGAGAGGGTGATACAAATTTTGGAGGACATGTTACGAGCTTGTGTGTTGGACTTCAAGGAAAGTTGGAGTGATCATTTTCCATTGGTGGAATTTGCATATAACAATAGTTTTCAATCCAGCATTGGCATGACACCTTATGAAGCATTATATGGGAGACCTTGTAGATGACCTTGTGTTGGGCGGAAGTGGGGGAGAGTAGTTTATATGGTCCGAAGATTGTGAGGGAGACTACTAAAAAGATACAATTAATTCAGGAATGATTACGCACAGCTCAAAGCCGACAGAAGAGTTATGTGGATAGGAGCAGGAGGCCATTGGAGTTTAAAAATGGTGACTATGTGTTCTTGAAGGTGTCACCCCGCAAAGGAGTACTTCGTTTTGGGAAAAGGGGGAAGTTGGCTCCAAGGTACATTAGGCCTTTTGAGATAGTGAAACGAGTAGGGATGGTGGCATACAAGCTTGCTTTACCACCTCAGCTTTCGGGAGTTCATGACATCTTCCATGTTTCCATGCTACAGAAATGTGAGCCCAACACATCGCATATTCTTGATTGGCAAGACATCCAAATACAAGAGGACATGAGCTACAATGAAACACCAATGCAAATTCTTGATAGGAGGGAACAAGTTCTACGCAATAAAGTTATACCTCTTGTGAAGGTGTTATGGCAACACCATGGCGTCAAAGAAGCTACTTGGGAATTGGAGACCGATATGCAAGCACGAAATCCACATCTTTTCGACCTTGGAGGTTAGTAACAAGTTTCGGGGACGAAACTTATTTTTACGGGGGTGGATTGTGAGATCCCGTGTTTTATATAAATATAAATGATATTAACTTGCTAGTATTTTTAAGATAATTAAAATGATGAGAGAAACTTCTAATCGTTGATGAATGAATAGTCGCATAAGTTTGAAATATGAACATATTGATTTTTGGGGTCAAATTTAATTTTTGGAGGTTTTTAAGGTTGATAAGGTCAACTATGTAAATATATTAATTTTTTTAGGTCAAAATAATATTACATTGAATCCGGGAAGTCCGAAAATTTTGAAATAATCATTTAGCACTTATAGTGGGTTAGAGGGATAAATTAGTAATTTTAGTGTTTCGGGTGCAAATTAGCTTTATTTTTGAGATAAATCATAAAATTAAATGTTTTTAGGTTAAAATAACATTAAAAATGAATCCGGAACATCGAAAAACCTTAAGGTAGTCATATGGATCAAATTGGAGTTTTTTAGTGGCAAAACCGTAATTTTAGAAAAAAAACCCAAATCAGCCATGAACAGTAAAAAAACGGGACTACTGGGTTTAAACCCAGATTTCAGCCCCTTTTCTTCCATTTTTTCTCACATCTCTCACCCAAAAATCCTTCACCCATCCTAGAACTAGAGAGAGAAAGGGAAAAGAAGATAGAAGAAGGGCTATAAGGCTTGATCTTGGCTTGAGGATCTTGGAAAGTAACCTTGGAATTTGGATTTATAGGTGGGGGTTTCCTCTCTCTTGCATGTACAATGTGTATCTCATTTATTTTCTTTAGTTAGAGCTTATTATGTGTTTAATGGCAAAATACTTGTTGTAATCCTTGATTTAATGTTGAATATGCCATGGATTGTGAACCTGCATGCATAAAAATGATTTTTGTGTTATGGGTTTGAAAACTTAGTTTGATTTTAGCTATGAGTATTTGATGAAACCTATGATTTTTGGGTTTTGTAGTATGCTATGATATTGTATATAATTTATATTACATATTCTCTTGGAAATAAAAATAATTTTGTTGTGGGTTTGAAACCCTAGTTTGATTTTAGTGATGAATATTTAATTAAACCTACGATTTGGGGGTTTTGAAGTGTGCTATGATCTTGTACATAATATATATCACTTATTTTCTTGGAATTTGTTGTGTTGCTCTGAAAATGAAAATTTTGAGATTTGAGTATATTATATGTTTTGATAAAATGTCAAGGTTATGACATGAATTTTCAAAAGGATTTATGGCTATAGAAAATAATTATTTTTGAAAAATGTATGCTCAATATTGACAGACAGAGGGTTAGTAGACGATTGTGACCTATTGAGTGGGTTGCCAAGCCGGTTACTAGTTCTAAGGGGGATTGGTTATGGTAGTGGTTTTCAGTGATGGCATATGTGGCATCACAAGTTGTGCCCTACACATTCCCCTTGAAAATCAAGAAGGGCGATGAGACCCTAGGGTGCAAGACCCAAATGTTTCCCCGGGGATGGTTCATGCGTGAACCGGTGTGATTGATGGTATTGTCCATATGCGAGACATGCATGATATTTGTTATGATGGTTTGACTGTAAATATATAAACCTTTAATTTATACCTCGTTATTTCTAATTTTGAGGTGTTGGGAGATTTTGATAAATGCTTTATTTATTATCTTGTACTTGTATTTAATGATAGAAAACTTTCATCATTTATTCATATAGTTTGTGGAATGTTGGTATTTAAAACTTTGTGAATGCTTGGGAAAAGGATTATCCTACTGAGCGTGTGGTTGCTCATCCCTTACTAATATTTTCAGAGACTAGCATGCATCCTGGGGCATAGGCGATGAAATGCTTGTGGAAGCTTGCACTAGAAAGAATATCTTTTGGAGTTTTTTGTATATAACCTTAGAATTTATGTAAATGTTAGCACTCAAACATTGGGTTAGAAAAAGTTGTCTTGAGGCTTTTGCGGTGTACACTTGATCATCCCATAGAGGGCTTATTATTTTGGGTATTGTAATGTAAAGCTAAAACTTTGTGTACTAAGTTGTGGTATATATATTGATGTTGGATGTATCCGGGTTTGAGAGGACTTCGTGGGCCTCTAATTGCCACCCCGGATTTAGTTGGATTATATTTTTGATGAAGGCATGTGGTGGATGATTAGTTATTTTAAATTATGTTGTGCTCTCACAGGGATGCTCTTACTAACTGGTTGGAAGCCCAATTTTCAAATGAAACTCTGCCGTTTTTTTTTTAAAAGGTGATTTATTTTTAACTAAAGAGATACTTTCTTAGTTGTTTTTTTTTCCAACATACCAGCATGTATTTTTTTTTTGTATAAACAAAGTAAATTTTTTTTTTCACGCTTTTGTAAAATTTGGGGTGTGACAGGACTAGCAAAGCTTAAGTTTGGGGTGTGATTAGCACAAAATATTGTATGATTCAATGTGCTAATCATTGATTAATTGAGTAATTTTTGTGATTAAAGGATAGGAGTTTGGCTAACTGTGTTCTTAACTATGGTAGTTGATGTTTGCAAGTAAAGGATGTACAAAATAGCCTTCTTAAGGCCCCCCCAACCCAGTTGAGTGGAATGAGGATGAAAAAGCTAGGATGGAGATAGCTCAGGAGAGGAGAAGAACAGAAAATCAGAAAACTAGTTAAACTGTACCGGTACGATGGCCTACTGGTGTTGACCGTACCGGTACGCATACCGGTACACAAAACCTACTGGAGTTCGTCGTACCGGTACGCATACCAGTACGCTCCGCCTGACAGACCCAAAATTTTACAGATCTTCTCCAGCTGCTTTATGGACCCCACCATCAGTTCTCTCCTACTCCTCTGACACGCCCACAACATTATTCACCTTGTTCACACCATGGATTGGATGTTTGGAGCTTGGCTCATCAATGAAGAAAGAGAGAGAGGAAGAAGCTGGGTGTGCAGACAAGCTCTGCTCACCCCTGTCCAACCCATACCCTTGCAACCCTTGGATGGAAGGGACACCCCAGGCTAGCCCAGACATGGGAGGCACGTTTTGGAGCCAAGGGAAGCAAGGAGCTCAGCATTATTGTGTGGCTACCTAAGCTTAGGAGTAGTTTTAGTAAGGAAAAAGATGAATAGTAATTATGTTTTTGCAATTTCTTCACCATTTTCATCCATGTAAGCTTTAATCTTCTGGTAATTTATATTTCTTGCACTTTAATCTCATTGCTTTCATGTTTATTGCAAGTTTAGTTACATGTTCTTGAATCTACCATTGTTGTATTATGTTTTTCTTCATTTTAAGTTTAAAATGGGTGTTGTATTTCTTTCTTCTTAGTCTAAGTTTTCTTGTATTAGTTCAAGTTCCATGTTTCATTTCCTCATTATGTCCATTTAAATTATGCTTGTCTTTCCTTTATGCATGAGTAGGTAGATTTTAAGTTAGGTAATCCTAGGGAGACCTCCCCTTGAGTATTCCATTTCAACTCCTCTTCTTTCCTCCACTCGGTGTACGGTGGTTCGGTTTGACTGGGTTAGTTGTGGACATGGTTGTGAGTCCTTGATATTCCGTAGGCCTAGTCATGGTTTATGTTTGGATCATCACCATCTTGTTCCAAGCTTCCCACGAATCTATCGTTCACCTATGCATCATTGAAGGAAGGCTTTGAGTTGAATTGGCATCCTCATTGGAGTAAACCTTTGGATTGGCCAACACTTGTTTGATTTCAATTTAGTCCAAACTTCAATCACCAAAACACAAACCAAAAGATTTTATACTTTCTCTTTTTGACAAAATGACCTTCACACACTTGAACTTTCCTTCTCTGAGGAGACGACCTTGGAATACTCTTCCAAGTAAAAAATCGACATTCAAAAGACTCCTTGCGATTGGGGAGCACTTTTGTTCACATTTCACATTTCATAGGTTTTGTTCATTCCATTTCATCACCATCATTCCGTTGCCCTTTCTCTTGAATGAATCCGAGTGAGAGTGACACTCACCCTCACGCATAAGACAACTATATATTTAAGGGTTCATGTTAGGGGCTTCAGAACAACAACATTTTCAATCAATCAATCAACTTGGACAATAACATTTTCCACAGTTCCTTGTGGAATTTTTACTGAACGGTCTACTAGTTGTAGTGTAATATTGGTAAGTTTTAGCTCACTTAATCCTAGTTGTGTATATACTGAATATGACATTAGATTACAACTGGATCCAAGATGCAGTAGAGCTTGTTCAATTCAAAAATTTTCAATAAGGCATGAGATTGTAGGACTACCCAGATCTTTGTCTTTAAGAAGCGTGTCATGTTGTATTACAGTATTCACTTGTTCAGTTAAAAATGCTTTTTTTAGTACATTAGTTCTTCTTTTTATTGTGAAATGATCTTTTAAGAATTTAGCATATGATGGAATTCTTTTTATTATATCTAACAAAGAAATATTAATTTTTACTTGTTTAAATAGCTCAAGAATTTCATACTGATCTTTTACAAATGAAGGCTTTCTAACCCTTTGAGGAAAAGGTAAAGGAATGGGACATGGAGTTTTTTTTTCACTTTGAATTTCTAGTTACTTTTTGACTAAACGTTTAGATTCAAGTTGTTCATTTACATGAATTGACTTACTTATTTTCTTTGGAATTTTAGGTTTAGTAGATTAATCAATTACCTTTCCACTTCTCAATGTTGTAATTGCTTGTACTTGACTTGGTGAAGTTTCAGATGACACAGAATTACCTTGACTCTGACTTTATGGAGGTTTAGGTTGAGATGGAAATTTTCTTTTCTCTGAAATTGTAACGCCCCAAAATCCACCTTGGACAACATTACTATCTAAAACCAATCAAATCATGAGAGCAACTAAATGAACTTTATAACCAAAGATAATTTCATTCATGATCCACAATATATACTACATCATCCAAAATAATATGCCCAACTATGGCAATTGTGACGCCCCAAAATCCAGGGGTCCTTTATTAACCGTTGATAACCCATCAACCCGTGAAAATACCCGTGGATGTCGCTTCATCCGACACCATGTCGATAACATCCCTTTATCGGGATTGTAACCCACAATGTGATTCGGGTTTAATTATTCATTTGATCCAACCCAAGTCCAATACACCATGATTTATACTCCATTAGGGTCCATTTAGATCAATTAAAGGAAGAAAACTCAAAGACTAAAGCTTGGCAAAACAATTTAAAATTTTTAAAATTTTGGAGAGTGTATTGGTACTGTGTACTGGTACGGTTTGTGGAGAGCGTACCGGTACCACATACCGGTACATTTTACTCTCTGGACTGCTTTGTACTGATACACTATACCAGTACAGTTTCTTCGAATTTGCTTGTTTCACCTGTTTTTCATTCAAAACTCTTCCACAATCATTCCATACATGATTAACAACATTTCTAACATAAAACTTGTTATTTACAAGATCTATTACATTTATTCACATAAATTTATATTTCAAAAACTAAGGGGTTGTTTGTTTACTGTTTTTGTCTTATGTTTTGTGTTTTTGTTTTTAATTTTTGTCAAAAATGAAAAAAAAAATATGTTTGGATACTGTTTTTGTTTTTGTTTTATATTAATTATTTGAAAACAAAGACAAAAAAATGGGAACAAAAAAATTGTGTTTCACAAAACACACAAAACACAAAACACTCGTTTTTTGATTAAATGAGGTCTCAACTTCAAATCTTGTTAGCCATAAAAGACGAGTCCATTTCTCAAAGTATAAAATAGGGGTCTTTTTTCATTTTCCCACTCAGGGAGTTCTTCAGCCAACTCTTCTCTTCTCTCTTCTCAGCAACAACGACAAAGAAGAACACAAATCGACTATCTCTCTTCTCCTTTACTCTCAGTAACTCTCCATTCTCCGGAGCTCTCAACAACTCTCTCTTCTCCTCTCTCTCTCAACAACGAAGACGAACTGAAACCCTCTATCAATCTCTCTCTTGTTGTGATGGTGCTCTCCTTTCAAAGACAAACCGATGGTGCCCTGCCTACGAAGATGAACAGAAACCATGTGTCGATCTCGCTCTTGTTGTGGATGTATGCATATAAAACTCTATATATGCATAAATTTGTGTATATATATGCATATATATACATAGATCTATGTATATACAACTCAGATCTGTGTTTTTGTCTCTATGTGTGTGTAGATTTGTGGGTGTATGGGTGTGGGTGTGTGCGTGTGTATCTCTGTCGATTTGTCTGTGTGTCTCACCTCAATCAAACCATTGAAAGCAACAACCTCATATGTGTGTGTGTTTGATTTTGGGTATGGTTATGAATCTGCAATTATAGGTTTGAATTTGCATATTTGATTTTGGGTATGTCTATCTTGAGAATCTGAAGAACCTGGGATCAGAGCTTGCTGCCTTCGGCTAGAGTACAGAAAATAGTTAGTAGAGTACTGTTCATGCTGCTAGGTTAGAATGGTTGCTTCCATGTTTTTTTTTTTTTGATATTTGCTTCCATGGTTGGAATGTTGTTGTTTTCTAGATTTTTTGAACTATTAAAACCTTGGAATGTATTTTTGGTTGACTTGTTAAATTCTTGTAATTTTTGCTTCTTGTAATTCTTTGATTCATTTTATAAAAATTTCTTTTTCTTAAAAAAAAAAATCTGAAGAACCATTATTGGTTGAAGCAATGGCTGCTTACCAAGCTGCCTTGTGGGGAGCAAGCTAAACAATGAAATCATTTGATCCTAGAAAAAGACTGTAAGAGGGTAATTACAGTGGAGCACTACATGGCTCAAATCTCCCATATACGGCTGGAGTTGCAGCACATATGATCTATTCTTTTATTTCAGAAGACCAGTACGTGAATTTTGATGAATTAAGAAATTTTTGGATTTGTATTTTGTTGTATGAAATATTTTAAAACATATTTAGGATAAAATTTGAAGTAGTTACCAAACATGTTTTTTGTTTTTATTTTCATAATTTGATAGACACAAATGACTCCCAAACATATTTTCTGTTTCATTGTTTACCACAAAATAGAGACAAAAATTGTATTTATTTTTGATTTTTTTGAAGACATGAAAACAAAAACGCTACCAAACGACCCCCTAAGTTTTCATAAATATTTTACAAAAACTCAAGCAAAGCCACATCTCAGATTTTCTTCACCCTTGATGGTCCGGATGAGAGCCGTCCGCCATTGTGTACCCTGCACCTGAAATATTTTCTCGTACAGGGTCAGCCACGCTCAATAGTGTATCCCCTATAGAGGCTACTCCCCCTAGATGCACATGAAGTGTTCATATGCAACAACAATTATCCACAACAACTCCAATCAAGTGTACACAACTCAATGATGAAATTTACTATGACATGTCATGCAATGAGTTGAGACTCATGCATGCACTCAATACGAGCTCTTCCCGGCTCCTCAACACATGCAAGTACCAATGTGTATGAACCTTTCATCTATGTTACACATCAATGAAATTTACAAATCGAGAGTCTTTCTTGGGGTGGATATTTATGGACTTACACTAATGACACTGATTAGCACAAAACTTTATATATTTTTAGGTGCTAATCATCTCATCTTGGTTGCT
>JAHQCQ010022754.1:0-11341 GCA_023539305.1 Ilex asprella | reverse complement strand
GGGATTCTAAATGATTGTAACTTAGCTCTAGTGGTCGGTATACCTCTGTTTGCATTCTGGGGATAGCTGTTGTCAATTGTAGGAGTGCATCATCCCACACAGGCTTGGGTTTATTTTTCAATGCTCTACCAACAGTAACAAGAGCAAGTGGCAAACCATTGCATTCATTTGCAACTGAGAGTGCCACTTCAAGCAAGTCAGGAGTTTCAACAGAATGACCTGCCATCTCTTTGAAAAGACTCCACGCTTCGTTTCCACATAAGGTTGCTATTGGGAAAACCTCAGCATCCATCGCAGTGCAAACGTCTCGACTCCTTGAAGTCAATAAAACTTTTGATCCATCATGATCTCTTCCACAAGGGATTCCTAATTCCTCCAGATCGAGCCTTTCCCAAAGGTCATCTAAAATTATAAGGAATTTCTTTACAGTCTTTAGTGTATCATGTAGCCGAGCTGCTCTAACACGCAAAGTGTCTTCTTTGAGTTCCATACCTATTGATTCTGCAATTTCGCATTGTAGCTTTTTTAGATCTGGTGGTTGAGAGACAACTACCATGACGACCTCATCAAAGAGTTTCTCTTTTTTTGCCCATTGCCAAATTTCTTTCGCCATTGTTGTCTTGCCTACCCCTCCCATTCCACATATCCCTACCACATTGACGTTGCTATTCTTCACAGCTGCCATTATTCTTTGCTTAATTGATTTTCGGGATTCGAATTCTCGGGATTTGAATTCTATCCCCACTGGAAGTTCACGGACTGAAATCAAACTGAGGTTTACCTGTCCTGTGAGCTTAGTAAGAACTTGGATCTTCTCCTTCGCAGTACTGCTCCGCGAGTAACGAGGCACTAGACAAAATGGGGACAAACACCGTTTGCTTTCTCTATCTTCATCTTCTAGAAATGTTTTTGCCTCTTGTAGGGATGCATCTGCAGTTGAACACCAGTGCGTAACATCAGGTAGGATAGTTTCTCCATTCCGTTTAGCGGCATCAATCTTTTTTTGCACAGTTTGTCTCTTAGCTTCTAGATTCCCAACTTCCTTTCCAAATTCCTGGATGTTGCTGTCATAGTTCATCAGGTAAGAAAAGACACCCAGCAGGACGGGTACTATTTGGCTAGCTACGTCCATTATGATTACTCTTTTTTGTTTTTTTTTCTTTCCCTTTTCTTCCCTTTTCCTCTAGAGCAGCGATATTGAGTAGTCAACAACTTGATCAGCAACACCATTTGGACCTTTTCAATAAAAAAAGGAGGATGTCAATTGCATCAATTAACGACAGTGCATTTTTCATCAAAAGAGGAATAAATCAAATGCCAACAAACCTTAATCACCCCCGAATACCCTTTGTTCTACAGTTCAAATTATAATTTAGTGACTAGATGTAGGAGAGTGCCCCCCACACTGATATTTTTAGTAAAGGATCAGGTCAAATTCTTCGTTCTATAGAGTCTATTCAATCACTTTACACATGATATGTTGTATAGTCTAATAAGTTCTCAATAAAATAGACAACATTAATTCTAACTTGTGGATATTAATAATATTTCTTTCAATAGAAATAAATCAAATACATGTTCTTTTGCAACTTTCTACCAAAAAAAAATATTATGTAACCATGCCATCATTCGCCTGTCACTACTAATGTGGGAAACAAATCAACTATACCATTGAGAAAGATCTGATTAAAGCAACTTATTTAAAAAGTTACTGTTGGGAAGCTTGAACGCTAATCCTTGTAATTAGCCCCGCCCCAGCTAATTAACTCTTTGATAAAGACAAGAGGATAAACTTATCCACCATTCAAAAATCAAAAGATTTCCCAGTCGAACCACCAATCTCCATTTAAAAGGAAAGAGGTTAAGACACCTCACCGTAGAGGAGTTTCAACCTCCTAAACAACTAGGGATGGAGTATTTCCCGCCTCATAGGATGAGCAGGAAGATCAGACTCCTCAAATAGAAGGAGTTTGACTTCTCAAATAGCAAATAGAGTCCACTCTCCTAAGGAACGAATTCCCAAACTATAAAATGGAGCTCGGGGGAATCATCAAAGGTACACAACTCCACTCCTAAATATCCCTCTCTAACTTTTATTAGATTTCTAACTTAAGCATCTGTGGCCAACCCCTACAGCCCCCCCTCCCTCCAATCTTCGACTTTTTTTTAAGGGTTACCAGCTATTCGAAAAGCAAACTTGGATCATCAGAGAGCTGGGATGGACCTTCAGAAAGCTGACTAGGAGGCCAATAGAGTTTAACCTAACTTATGTGGTGGTTGGGGAAAATTTTGTACCAACAGTTTGACACCGTATGTCGGAACAACGGAGAATTTCGTATGTTCTCATAACCTTGAATGGTGACTACCAGATTGATGGATGTGACCAAAAATAATCTTCCTAAGGAACAACGGTTCCAGGAGTTGCTCGAAGGATATAATCATGACCAGGAGCCCCTCAAACCAACAAGAGACAAGGAACTTTGAGAATGCTCAATCTGGAGAGGATTATAACAGAATGAATAAGACAAAGGATGGTTTGACCCAATAAAATCAATAAATATTACAGGTGCTCGTTGGCCAGCCTCCTCAACAGGTCCCTCATTTAGGAGAAACTCAGTGTGACCAAGCAATAGACGACCACAACCACAATGATACCTCCCGCCAACAAGAGGAAAACAGTACCCTAGACCGGAAGTTCAAGGACGTTAATGATCGCATCAGAGATGTGCTTAACACAGTTAAAATCAGTGCTCTAGAGACAATGGAGACCTTGGTTCAACCTTAGAATATCCATTCTAATATGATGTTACACATTATCCGTTGCCTCCTAAATTTAAATTGCCTATAACAGATAGCTTTGATGGGTAGAAAGATACTTTGGACCATCTAAAGACTTATAAGTCTCTCATACTGCTTCAAAACGTTCTAGACTAGATCCCGCTAAATTGGCTTTAACACAACGGTGGAATAGGTCCTCTTCCAAGTGCAAGATGACAAAGTTCTTTGAAGGTTGCGAACACCAGCATCCCTTAGTGAAAATAAAGGTAGAAGTTGTCGAATAAGATCCCGCTAAATTGGCTAAGCGAATCATACTTCGGATATCGCTCGAAGCAACGCCAGTCGCTGGATTTAGACTAACAAACCGACCATTCCTTATCAAAGGCCCAAACTTCAGGAGGTTTGGCAACCAAAGGTGAAATTTGCTAGACGCGATGAGTCTCTTCAAGAATAGCTTGATTGGACCAAGATATGGAAGAAATCAGCCTGGTACATCAAGGAAATGTGTCCAGACACAACCCACCAATTAATTTTTCAGACAAAGACCTTAAGGGAGTTTTCTTTCCGCATGATGACCTCCTCTCATGTCAATAATTGCATCAAATCACACTATCAGCAGGGTCTTGATAGATAATGGAAGCTCAACTGATATAATCTTTAGAAATGACTTTCATAAGCTAAATGTAGGATAGTGCAACTTGAGGCCCATCAAAGCTCTCCTTGTTGGTTTCTTAGGGGAAAAAGCTTATCCATTAGCAGTACTTTCCACCCCAATCACCCTAGGGAATTCCCCTACAGAGGTCACCCATTTGGTGGTTTCGTGGTAATGGACTACCCCAATGCATAAAATATTATCCTCAGGCGACCAACTCTCAATGCTTTAAACACAGTCCCTTCGACATACCACATTCTTCTTCAATTTCCCACAAAGAATGGGCTAGGAGAGTTTTGGAGCGATGAAGCCATGGCTAGGTAGTCCTATATGGCTACAACCAAGAGTAGCACATCAACCGAGACATGCTAGGTAGAGAACATTGACCTAAGGAAGCTTGAAGAAGAGAAAAAAGCTTGCCCAGTGATGGATATGCTCCCAATAGCCTTGGGAGGAGACTTGTATCGAATAACATACATGGGATCCGAGCTTCCACAACATGTTAGAAGCAAGGTAGGGGAATTCTTGCACAATAATATGGACATATTTGTCTAGAGCCATGAGGACATTCTTGGAATAGATCCTCAGGTAATGGTTCATAAGCTCAACGTAGATCATTCTTTCAAACCAGTTAGGCAAAAGAGGAGGGTGTTTGACCCAGACAGAGCTAGGGCTATACCTAAAAAGGTGGACAAGCTCTTATATGCTTAGCCTATCAGAGAAGTGCACTACCCAAAGTGGTTGGCCAACATGGTCTTGTTCAAAAAACGCAATAGAAAAAATTGAGATTTTGTATAGATTTGAAAGATCTCAACAAGGCTTGTCCAAAGGATTGCTTTGCTTCCCACTCCCAAGAATTGATTTCCTTGTAGATGTCACAACATAAATTCAATTACTAAGCTTTATGGATGGATTCTCTGGGTACAACCAGATCCCCATGCATCTGGATAATAAAGAGAAGACCTCATTTGTTACATAGGAGGTGTTTTACTGCTACTAAGCAATGCCCTATGGTTTGAAGAACGCTGAAGCTACATATCAACATTTGGTCAACTAGATTTTTGAAGGCTTAATTGGGAAGGCTATGGAGGCTTATATCAATTACATGTAAACTTTGTTTGATCAAAGAAATCAATCAAGCCCTAATTCCAAGATCTAGAACAATCATGATTTTCACATTATCAATTATGTGGAATTAAAAACATCACAATCAACATACCTGGAGCCATAATCACAAACTTTGAATTACTTGATCAAGAATTGAACCATACTTTGGTGTAGCCCGAAAATTGTAAACCTCCACATGTTTATATTTATATAGTGATATAATTGTTTATTAATTGATTTTCACATGATAGTATAGGTGATGAGATAGACATAAATCCTATAGAGTTGAAAAGTAGAAATAAATACGAGTGAGGCGAATCATTGGTGTGCTGTAATATTTGGTAGGTGTTAAGGTTGATAATAGTAAATATTTAGCTAAAATTTAGTTTTGACTTGTAAAGAATTGAAAACATTTTCAATAGAACTTGTAGGTATCAAGATTTATGTGAAAAACCTTGTTAAACATGTATGAGATGGTTTTGGAAGGGTTAGGAATGGATTGGAAATGAAAAATGGGTGAAATAGGTAAATCTGGGCAGTGACTACGAGTAGTAACTACCGGTAGTCAACAGATAGTCGAGTGCACAGTGTACCCGAACTACCGGTAGTCAACAGTTAGTCGAGTGCCCAATGTACCCGAGCTACCGGTAGTCGCTATAAAAATTTGAATTTTTTAAGTCGTGAACAACCGGTCCCCCTTCCACTATAAATACTTAATGATGCCTCCTTAGCCTTCATTACACCACTCCTAACCCTAAAAACACTTAGAGAGGAAGAAAGAAGGAGAAAACACAAGATCAATAGGGAAAAACAAGAGATTTAAGAGTGATTCAAGATTCAAGCCCTAGTTATTCAAGAGCCAAGGTAGAGGTTTTCTTTCATTCTTGTTCATTGATGTTAGGGTTAATATATATGTATGTTTTGACTCTTAATGATATGTATTTGCTATGAGTTCCTTGTTTCTTAATATTCTTGCAACATTTATCATGTTTTGAGCAAAGTCATGGTGGGAGAACCATAAAAACCCTAGTTTTTGAGGAATGTGGATTTCTCTCTCAATATTCACTAAATCTTGCTGTTGAAAACTTTAGAATTTTGTGTTGAGTAATATAATGATGTTAGTATGATCTCTTGTACCTTCTCTTAAATTTGGTCCGTTAGGGATATCACTTGTGAGAATTGGGGATTTTTCTTGAAAATTGCTTGTAAATTAGGGACTTGTGAAATTGTTGGGTATTTGAGAAAATAGTGGGTAATGTATTGCTTGTATGGTTATTTGGAAAAACATGAGTGAGAGGTTTCTTGTAAGGATACTCATTCCTTCTCAGGAGGTTCCTTGTAAGGATGCTTGAGAAGCTTAACTGTGAGGGTGAGAGGTTTCTTGTAAGGATGCTCAAGCCAAAGAAACAACATATTTCAGGTCTTGTGATGGGTGAGAGGTTCCTTGTTCGAGTTTGGGAGGAATGTTGCTATAGAGCTTAATGCTCACCCCCTACAAACAACATATTTCAGGTCTTTGTCTAGAGGAGGAGCTCAGAACTGACGAGCCGGGAGATTGGGAAGCTTCGACAGAGGGAGACACGAATCCCGAGGTGGATGCTTAGAATATACACTTTCTTTTGTTCTAAGCTAGAATATTCATTTTGAACCTTGTAAAGTCTAGTTTTCTTTGGTTATTTCCGCTCCGCTACATTAGTTAATTTTTGGAATGTAAAGACCAAGACGGGTCTATTCTTTTGGGATAATGTTGTAAATTCTATGGATGACTTTATGAAGTCTTCTTTATTGATGGATTATGTTAGTGCTCTCATGATGTAAATAGTTTTAGAATGTAATGCCATCTAGGGTGGTATTTGGGGCGTTACAGAAATCGGTTTCTCTCTCTTGACCTTTATTCTTACGATACACAACTCGATGGGGCATGTGTATATTTATAGGTAGAGAGAGGATCGATTCCCTAGTTCAACATAAATTCTACTACCCATCAAAGTAGAACTTTAGGAAACCTCTTATTTTCATTGACCAATCAGAAATCATTAGCTATACTGGCTATATTAGGATTTGTAACTTTATCATTATCTAACCCAAATTAATTATCTTATAATAATCAGTAAAATCACATGTGCCAAATCAAGTGGGCCACGTTAATTCTTACATTTTCCCACTTGGCCCATATGATTATCTTACAATTGGGTCTAGCAAGGTTTACATAAATGTGCAATAAATTCAATCCATCACTACCTTAGTTTGATCATCATAATATCACAATTAAACAATCCACTAATGCGAGTCATGGCGGCTGTACATCAATAATTCGATATAGTCCCTTCCATGTACCACAACACTAGCAATCTATCTAACGTGACCTATAATTGAAAAGTATATATCTAATAAGGTCCAACAATAATGTCTTGTGCCGAAAGCTATTCTTGTTATCATTCAATCAATCTTATACATGTACGTACATTCTGAAAAAACAAGAAATATCATAAACAGTTCGATTAAGAACTGAAAACGTCAAATAAATAATCATTATGCAAAATCCACATCATTAAGTGAACAAACATTATGAGATACAATCAAGACTCATTATGTTAACATTTTTAAATGTCTTTAATAACACTTTCTTTAATGGATTTTCAATCATGAGCTTCATGTTATTATGCTCTATAGACACTTAGTAAAAACACATATGCGAAATTATCACGATAAGTTCTCAGCGGCTAGGCCATAAAGTAGACAATTCCAAGTCCTGAGATTAGAATTTCGCATCCACAATCCATAAATTGTAGCCTCAAAGCAAGTCACAATTTAACTTTCATAATTGTCAATCACCACCAGATGATTAGACTTCTCAAATGTGAGCATATAATCATTCATACCTTGAAAATATCTTGTAAGCTCTTAATGATCCATTTCAGGATCGGTTCGATATTTACGTAATTTACCAATTGCATGAATAATGTCTAACATTATACACATAAATGTATACATAAAACATCATGCAACATAACATAAGCAATCTATTACATTCTTTGGACATTCTTACTGCTAAACTTATTCATTTTACTTAAATTGGAGTAACATTAGCTAAATAGTTTTTCACATTAAATCTCTATAGAATTCTTCATATATATTGTTTATGAGACAACCCAAACAATCTATGTGATCGATCCTAGGACATTTAAATTACAATCACATAGGTTGTCTCACCATATCTTTCATTTAATATTTATAAAGAGAAACTTAATTTCATGTAAAAATCTAAGATTACTTATGAAAAACAACACAATATCAACATATAGAGTTAAAAACCTTACTCCCACTAACTTTAAGATATATATACACCAATAATGGTGCTTTCCTTAATACTTAAAGAAGAAATGGTATCATTGAACTTACAATACTATGGTGGAAAAACTTCTTTATATCTATATATTGAGCTATTAAGTTTGCAACTCAAGAATTATTTCTCTTATTGAGAACCATTTAGGTTAATCTTTATAGACTTATCCACCTAAATTTTATTAAGAATAGTTCTCACATTTATATAGGTATAACTCTAAATCATAATGAGCTACCAATGTCATAATGATTATTAGTGAGCCCTTCTTATATACATGATAGAAGACTTCTATGTAATCAATACCTCATTTATGAGTGAAACCGTTGGCCATAAGTTTGACTTCATATCTAACAAGATTTCAAACTTCATTCTAGTATGTTGGTTTCAATTAAATCATTCATGTCATCAATCCAATTAGCAAAGTCATTAGTTTTTATGGCTTGTGAAAATGAAATTAAATCTTTATCTATCCCTAAATCAAAATCAGATTCTTGCAGATATATCACGTAATCATTTGGAATAGCTTATCTTATTTCTATTAAAAATTATCTTAATGTTACTCACGTAATTTTTCTACTTTGATTTATTGGTGACAATCTCAATATGAAGTGGTTAATCATTAATTTGTTGTTCAACATTGTCAAATCATTCAACAATTGTGGGAACAACATCATTACAAGTTATGGGTATAACCACTTTCAATGTGGTTTATCACTCCGACTGATTTCACCATTCTTAATAAATCTGACATTATCAATACATATAATTCTCATACTATGGGTAGGATAGTAAAATCTATACCCTTTGGATTTTTTTTTTCTAGTAAACGATAAAGTTACTATTAATCGTTCTAAAATCCAATTTCTTTTCAGATGTCTCAAACTCTAAGGGCATTCATTCATAAAATAAGAGTAATGAGAAATCATGTAATATACTCCTAATCATTTCTACTATGTTGTTATTATGCTTATTAGTTTTACCATTATGCTATCACATACTAGACATAGTGCGTTAAGTAGAAATACTATACTTTTCAAGGAGTTTAATAAATAGATAAAGTCATTATCTTTAACCATCATACATTCCCTAATATGTATCACCTATCCAATCTGATGACTTTCACTTTTCTATATACCTACCTTTCAACTTAAATAAGATGTACCTTAATGACGTTCTCTACTTGAATTTTTTATGTAGTATATTGAGATAACGATAATGTGAAAAATCATCTATAAATGTGATACCAAATTCTTTATGTGTTTGTATAAGTAAGTTTAAAGAGTTTTACACTTCTAGAACCCTTTTTTGATGTGTTTGATTCATTTTTCTTTAATAGAATCTGTACACACTAAATCAATAAAATTCTAGATTGAAAACAATATCATATTTGATTAGTTTCTTCAACCTTTCTCTAAATATGTGACCTAATCATTTATGTCACAACATAAATAATTTTTCATTTATCGGACTACAGTAGGTTCTAAACATTATGATACAGGGTTAGAAGAGACTCAGAAAATAGATCACCATGCTTTAATTTATACAAACTATTATGAAGAATACCAGAATGCTAAAAAGGTATTCTTAAACAAACTAACACTTTATTATCATATTTGAAAAGATTAATAATCATCAGGAAGTTTATATAAGAAAATCAAACTTCAAAATACTAGGAACATAAATTATTATATAAATTATGATTGATATTTAGAAACAAACAGAAAGTCCTAACCATCCTAAATTGGGATTTGACCTGATTAATCATAGATATTAATTTATGATTTAACATTTTGAGTTATGAGAAATCCCTAACATCGAATTTGAAACATTTGTTGTAGCCAATTCAAGTCGATCCATAATGTGCTACTAGAATATTCTTCTTTAAGGTTTGATTCGAAACATACAAAAGCTTTAATGCTTATCTTTCCTTTTGAATCATGTCATTCGTTTATATCAATCATTTTAAAAATGTCTCAACTTTAACATAAATGACACATTATTTATTTCTCTTATGAGCCTAAGTAGCTAAGTAGACTCTTGGTCTTAGAATAGTACCTTAAGTTCTTAAGTCTTGTTTTCTCTTGAACATACATAATAGATATACATTAGCATACTACATAACATCAATATAGGTTCATATCAAGGGATGAAGAGTTCAAATTAAATTACATAAAAGAACTTGTCTATCCTTAAAACTATCAATTAGTAGCTAAAATTATGAGGATATATTTATGCATCCGACATGTACTATCAAATTTCATAATGGTAAGTTCAGCCATCAGTGGCCAATAAGAAACTCATCAATAGTTCAATAACTTTCTTGCATAACTATATAACATTAATAAGCATTATCCATCTGCGAAAGTACTAACTTAATATTATTCATAATTATCATTCGCATAAACATAATGTCTAGTCTATTCGATCCCTTATATGCTTTGTGCAAAGCCCTTTTCATTAGAACTACTTGATTTAGTAATAGCAGTTAAGTGTCAGACAAGTAGTCAAAATACATAAGTGAAATTGAATTTATTCCCATCAATCTGAAAATACTCATTCTATTAAGTATTGAACTAGACAAAGTATGCGATTGTAACAATACATGAACTAACAATAAAAGAAGGTAAATGCTCACTACATTAATACTTTGAGTCATCTATAAGCTTAACCATAAGTTAGAATAAATACATATTCTAAGAAGTAATAAATAGTACTATCGTGACTCTCCTTTGGGTAGTAATCATGATATACTAATGCATTAACTATTATGGTGATTCTCTCTCACTTAATAGGACTAATTGATAATATATTCATAATTAGGTAGGTCCGTCACCTTTGGGCATCCGTTCAACACCCATTATGAATATACACCAATCATCCTATTTCAGTTAATTAATCATTTGAAAGGTGGTGCACCTTTGGGCCAATTCCTAATATCCAAATGATCAAGAAACTTGCAAGTTATTATTTTTAATACCTGGATAATGGGTATTAAATATTAATTATATGACTTAATACTTATTAGTCATTCTAGTTGGGCCACTTTTGTGACACCCCAAAAATTCGGGTGTCCGTTGATCACCCATCAACCAGCGGAATACATGTGAACAACGTATAACTCGACATCACGCCGTTGTATCCAATTACTGGGGTCCATAATTTAATAAAAATTTGGGCAGAGTCTCCTTTATACGGGGAACTCTACCTCAAAACCCAACCTGTACAATAATTTTCACATGACCCATCCGAGGCCTAATATAAAATATTGACCACACCGGGTCCATTTATAAGTAAACATTGGCCACACCGGGTCCAAATATCCATATTTATATCAAAACATTCAATGATGTATCAAAAATAGTCCATAACAATTAAATTACAAATCTTTTACATATACATGTCCAAAAACATAGTTTGCTCAAAAAGTTTTACAAAAGGAGTTATAAAGCCATGAATCG
>JAHQCQ010022753.1:0-11351 GCA_023539305.1 Ilex asprella | reverse complement strand
TGGTCTTTGATATTATCCTATCCACACTTTTGGCCATAGAAAGAAGTCGGTTCGCTACACCGCTAATAGCACATGGAAAATGCGAACCCAGTAAAAACACCCTGCTCGGCCTCTACCCCATGAGTCATTATTGTAGCTTGGTCTCACTTTAGATGCCGACTCATCGTGCATGAGGTAAAAAATTCAGCGCTCTCCTTTACTACATAAGCTTAAGCCGAAAGCGAGTTAACTTCCCTTTGTCGGGGACCACATTAGAAGTTTCGCCATTGACAAAGGTTGGAATGACTGCCACATTTGCTCCAGTATCATTAGACAAAAACTACACTTGCTCACTTGACAAATCTATGCGTGTAAACAAAAACCCACGAATAGTAAAAATCATGGAATTCTGCCTAATACGGCTAACAGGAAGCAAAGCTCCTTGGGTACAATTGTTTTTGTTGTCTTAGTGTTACAGGGCTGACTTGGTGAGTGTTGATCTAGATTGGTCCGTCCCTTCATCATTGAGGTGACCTCGGGGTTCCTAGCAATTTCAAGCGAATTACTAAGTGGTGACCAGTCTGACCTATCATTATGGGGTTGTTTCATAGCCTAAACCTGAGGCTATCTTGGCCAATTATGTTCAAAATCATGTCAAAGATTGGATGTTTATGGGAGCATGAAGGTCATAGGCTTCTGCTACTTGAAACCCATTTGGCTCACGACAAGTTATTCAATTGCTCAGAAGACTTAGAAAACTCGTATGCTTGGTCGGTCCATTACCCAACGGTGGACCCGAGCACCTACTCTGATAATCACTGGACTATGCTCAAGAGTTTTCATCATATTTGAACGCAATGAGAAAGCCATTCTGAGTTCTATTTCACCCACGACAAGTTCCCCTATGCTCAAGTTAAAAGTGCACGCAAAGTATTCATGAAGCTCGGAGTATCTCTCTGCTATATAGACAGCTAGGAGTTCGACAGATTCAATGAAGCATTCTGCCCTAAACCCATGGACCCGCTTGGGACTAGAAGAGATAATGCTTGTCTTCGGCACCAAAGAAAGTTAAGTGGTTGTGGGATCACTTGAACTTCTCTTGGGTTTTAAGGAAAGTGATTGGTGGTATCACTCGGAATATGTTCGGCATGATTGCAATACTGATCATCACCATTGAGGAAGACCAGCTACTCTTAGGAGTCCTTGGAATGGTCTAGACATGAGGCCAACAAATTTGATGCACCAAACAATGTTAAATGGCCGAGATAAATCGAGACCCACGCTCTCGGTTTTCTATCATCCAGTGCCACTTTTAGTCAAGTCGATGTACCCAGAACATTCGGGCTCTCATTAACATTGCCCCGAGCGCCATATACGACGGCAGTCGGTCTCACTTCTCAGGCAGGCCAGCAACTATTTCTCTGGGTGTATCATTTTGAATTCCTCTCGGCAGTTATCGGCGCCATACGAATGCAACTCTTGACACATTACAACTCGGCAAACAAAGACGAGCTATGCCCTGCCAAGGAGTTCGATTTCTCATCAAGAAGCTATCAGTGTACTCACCCCTGGAGGTGTATCCCTCAAGTGCCAAAAGAGTTTATTTCTTCGGCAACTCAAATGCCGGCCAAAGCTCATCATTTGACGTCTTTCCTCGGGCTCTCCCTCTTTGGAAACCTCTGGGCATATACTCCGCATCTCCGAGGAAACAAACAGCTCGGCATCATTTGGATGGTGGTCGGAGCTGAAGTAGCAATAACACTAACCTTGAGAATGGTTGGCACATCCATCCGAAGCTAATTGGGAATCAAGACAACCGAGTTTAAATTTGTCCGAGAGCCCAGCTTATAGCATCTGACTTCTCGGCATCGTCAAGACTTCTCGGCCTTATTTTAGCGTAACGTCGGGCACTCCTCATAGCAGGGGGCTAACCCGAAGCCATGAGTTCTCGAAACCAGGGGCCTCTCAGGTGGTCGGCATCGTCGAGAGGCCTCAGTCAATCTCTCTCCCTAAATATTCTTTACAAATGGTGGCACCACCCATTTGGGTTTATTAATTCAACCAAGTTCCATAATGAGAATAATGGAGGAGCAAAATCATCTCTTAAGCACAAGCCGAAGCGAACATCGCAACCTCCCCAATTGTGTCAGCTGACTTCACTTCCGCTCGGCCCTTTAACTCGACTATCTTCCCCACTCTAATGGGTGTATATATCCAGCTCTCCCACCACAAAGAAATGGTATAAAAATATGTAGCATCTTTTCACATGGCATGCATGGACTTTTACAGTAAGATGTCTTGACTTGTCCACTAGTGCAATGGGGGCATTCAACTAAAAGCAATGGTTCATTCCCGTCAACATCGGGAAAGGAAAAACTCAGACGGAAGCTCCTTGATTGTTCACTGGGTCTCTTCACCTTCGGTCACTCCACGATGTTTCGGCCTAAACCAACGCTCGGCGTTAATTTGTCCACTACTATGGATTCAATGTTTACTCAGAGCTGTAATCGACGAAACGTTTGGACTGACGCTCGGCATCCACTGCTGATATTTTTCATATTAATAGAGCTCGGAATTTCTCACTATATTATGTCCATGCGCACTGCGCTCAACAAAGGAAGAGATAAGTGCTTTCCTTTTACATTTCAACCGAGATTATATTATATTTTGTTAAATCGCTATTTGATGCATATGAGTATTCCCCATCACTTATTCATGAGGATATGTCTACACATCCTAAATGGATCAAAGTGTGCACATCTCCGGGTGGGTATTTTAGCTACCCAGAAGTTAAACTCTCGGATATTATCGCAACATATGGGCTATCTCCCGAGGGTTATTGACTTCCAAAAAAATAAAAAAGCCAAATAGAGTCTCCCTTGTTACTAGAATGAGTAAAAGCAGACTTAGAGGTGGTGACCTTGCTCGGTCTCTATTATCCTATCTCTTGTGAAGCTCGGTCTCTCCTTTGTCATCTTATTGTGCACAAGAAAATTCATGCATGAATCTCTTGAATTACAAATGTAAGGATTTGAAACAAGTACATGGACATAGCTCTTTTTGGGAGGCCCACGTGTTTGAATTAAATTACCAAAGCAAGTTTTGCTGACTACACATGTTCACCTGATGCATGCAAACTCAAGCAAAGAAAAGGCAAAAAATCATGGCATTTGTCTATTATGACTAACAGGAAGCAAGGCTTCTTTAAAACCATTCCCTGCATTTTTTAGTATTGCAGGGCCGACTTCTAAGTATAGAACTCGGCTGGTCAGTCTCGCTACTGTCCGTATAGGCTCTGAATGGCCAAAAAGCTCCGACGTATTATGTAGTGATAAATCTCACACCAGAAATTTGGAGTTCGGTACCATTATGAAAGACCGGCCCCTCCTGACGTCCTTCAGAATGGGCAGTCTATGACTCACTCTCCCTCAATCAGCTGCTCTTTTGAGCGTTCGATCAAGCTTCATGACATGTTTATTGCTGCACAATGTGCTCAACGCAGCTATAAGCTATGAAGGGACATTGGTCAATCGAAATGTGCTCGGCATTATGAAAACGGTCAAAAGCCAAAAATTGTTGAGGCCATTGTAACAATGATCAGCATCACTGCCTCTTAGGCCCGACAACCTTGTAGGTGGTCGGCGTACCCATCCGGTGCTCACTATAAATCAACAGTCACTTTGAATCCCCTACATACAGCTCGGCGTACACAGTTCGGCCATGTTCGGCATAAGCCCGAGCATATTTAAAATAAGATTGCAACAATGGTGCAAAGTCACTCGACAAAAACTGGCAGACTGTTCGGCACAGCTGAGGACTCGCTCGGCGCCACTTAGAAGTTGGTCTACACCAATGCATTGGTGCCGTCAAATGGCAGTAGAATTGCAGCTTGATTTCTTCGGAGTCATGACTTACCAAAAAACTGATGGGTCTTTGTAATGACGTACCCAACACAAGGCGGTCACTCGGCGTCGGCAAAGAAAGCTCTCGGTGTGACCATCAAAATCCAGTTGTGATTTGGATGGCATGTCTATCACTAGCTCCTTCCCTGGTGCTCGGGCACCCACCCATGTTCAACCAAAGAGCTGCTCGCCTTGTTCAAGTGGACCTCAAGCTTCAATTTTTGGTCACAATAAAATGACTACTCACCCAAAGCTCATTCTCTTACACAAGGATAGAGGTGCAACAGCTTCTACAAGACCCAGGAGTTCTATATATCACCTGGATGCAATTTCATCCAACGAAATAAAGCTCGGCACTCGGCGCCAAGAAGAGCTAGTCGCTTCTTGTAATTCACTCTAGAGATCAGGGAAATTTCTCTTAACAGTTCAGTATGAAACTGAGTTTGGATAGAGCCATGACGTTGCCTCGAACAACCTCCTCAGAGTGGGGGGTATGTCACGAAGTCATATGTTCTTGGAACAAGGACCTCAGGCAGTTGGCCTCAACTATAGTAGTTCGCGGCATTACCTAAACCCAGAATATTTTGGGAGGACATTCCATCGTCAAGTGATGGTCATCGCTGCCTATGGAGAAGATACCTTGCAGGGTCTCCTCTCTTGAATCCCCATTTGCATCTTGCACTCCTTCGACTTCGGCAACTCTCGGTGGAGATGAGACCTACATGTCTAGGTATTCGTATGGGCCCAGGCCCTGGAAACGGGTAAGCCTTTGCTAGGCCAAAGCACCAAAAGTCCTAATGTAGGCAAAAACCTCTCGGGGATAGGTTCAGAACTTGGACTCGGAAGTACTCCTTGTTTAGGGAGGTGACATGAGACTCGGGGTTAGACCTCGAACGCAAGTAACTCTTTGCATAGCCAAAGCACCTTAAGCCCTATGTGATTAGGCAGTCGATGGGCTCCCGGCCCTAGAAACGGGTAAGCCTTTGCTCGGCCAAAGCACCAAAAGTCCTAATGTAGGCAAAAACCTCTCGGGGATAGGTTCAGAACCTGGACTCGGGAGTACTCCTTGTTGAAGGAGGTGATACAAGACTTTGGGTGAAACCCTAGACATAATGCAATACAGTTATGAGGGAAAGCTTGACCCAGCATCAACATTCATGTTCGGAGGTTAGACATGAAGGCCCTCTAAAGAAGAATCTCACTGAAGCAACCAAGAAATGCCTACCAACGGGTTTGATATATTCAAAACTCAGATCGACAAGTTAGGGTTGCTGAGGCCAAGGGACAGATACGCCCGGGCCTACCCTTATGGACATCATCAAGGAGCCAAGACTATTTGGTCCCTCTTCAGAGGACCTGGTGTATTAAGCCCTTCTCTACAAGGGTATGGTTGTTTGGATCTTTCTCAAGGGCTAGAGGATTCAACTCTCTCCAGCGGCTTATGATGGTTATATTCTGGTATTCCATCCCCTCAACAAGGCATTACATTAGTGCTCGGCCTCAAGAGACACGTTTTGAGATCTCTATATTCAGTCTCTTTTCCAACAATCTATGTATTCGGTTCTTCAGGCGCCAGGTTTATTCGGGCTTGTTGGGTTGGTCTTCAGGGGCTAAGCTTATGTGGTCTCTATTCAACGACATATGATATAGGCCCTTCTCGTTGGATCTATTTTCCTTGAAAGACGACTCATGATTGTCTCGTTTATGACTGTTATTATTATCCTTATCGGGATTCTGTTATGAGCGTTTCTGTCAGAATTCAGTTGTCTTCATCCTTCGGATTTGGCCTCTTAATGAGACACTATGTTATTGCACAGTCGGATGGGCTTCTCATTTGTCTGTTATTGCTCAGGCTTGGAACCGTCTATACCATGGAGATGTCATTCATGGCGCCACGCAGAGTGTGCTCGACATATGCATATATTATCATCTATGGTATTCGGGCTCCGTGCCCCCTTGGCGACATATAGTAGATCTCGACATATCTCCCTCAAGATGCACCCCGCCATGGAAGGGTGACGGTATTTTCTCCTGAGACGTGTATTCTGCATAACTTTCATCTCCTTCTGGGTATTCAAAGGAAATAAAAGATGGGGGGCAGTTGATGGAACATTATTTGTCAGGTGGGTCCACCAGCCCCACTCCCAAGGAAGAAGTGAAAATATCACAAGTAGGATCTACTACAATAAGTATATGACAGGTAATGAGTGCTTTAGCAGCCTAACCCATGCCCATTTCTCTGCATTGACGGTTGGATAGTAGGCTAGCCTAGCCTATCTCCTGACATGGTCTATTGCACAGTGGATAGCCTTGCCTACCACTCTACATCGACAGCTGCACAGTACAACCTGGTAAGTGACTCTAATTTTCTCTATATATATGGGTGAAGACCCAAGAAAGGGGGGCCGAAGGGATGAGCATTTCAGCTCTTTACTTCACACACACACGCACCTGTATTATTTTTCCGGTTTATACATCCGCCTATTCAAATATTCGCCGGAATACTGACTTAGGCATCGGAGGGGCCTCCCCTGGCTTAACGCCGGGGGTCCTTCTGACCACTTTCTATATTGCAGTGCTTGGATTGGGTGATATTCGGAGACGAGGGGCGCATCTCAGCTCAGTTCACTAATTGTTCAGTTTTTTACCCGAACAATCTGGCGCCGTCTGTGGGAAACGAAGCAAGTGTATCCCCAAAATCCTCGTGTATCACTAGTATGAATGGGTCCTATCCAATCCATGGAATCAGTGGTATTTCTCTTCTTGTACTTGATTGGTAGAGTTTTCTTAACCACGTTCTGAATTTGTTCGGCATTTGGTCTTTGTTTCGAACCCATAAGAAGACAAACACTACAACATGCTTACAAGGGTCCACCGTGAAAGCCTCAACGTGGATCTGCGGATTATAAGCCATATTCAAAAAGTTTGATTGTATTTTATGGTGTTAGTTTGTCCTTTAGTATGGGATATTGAACTCAGTCGTCTCTATCCTCTTCCATAACATAGAAAGTGAAGTTTTCTCCTAATAAAGTGTTGCTATTTGGCCTCTCTCATCTTGGGGCCTCTGCCTTTATTCCATTTTTCTGTTGCAAACACAATGTGGACAGTGTTTTAGTTTTGCCGGGGGCCGAGACCTCTCCTTGCTTAAGTTCCGAGCTAACAATGTTCAGATATTCAAGGAGTTGCTCGGTCTGTTAGCAAGAGGATGATCAATATACACCATTCATGGAGCTCGGTGTATCCCTGCTATTATTTTTGTATGCCGATGGAACTCGGGATGTCTCGCTCTTTTATGTCTCCACATAAGGAATTTGACGAGTGCAAAGATAAGTGATCTCTCATCTCAACTAAGTTTTGAATAATGACTTATGAGCCACCGTGTGATGCATATGAGTATTGTCTATTGTTGCATGTCATGGAGAATTCATGGGTACACGACTTTGCATAATAACTATGGCTGCCCACTAGTTGGACTCCTGTGAGCCACCTGTCCAAAGTGGTCTTTGATATTATCCTATCCACACTTTTGGCCATAGAAAGAAGTCGGTTCGCTACACCGCTAATAGCACATGGAAAATGCGAACCCAGTAAAAACACCCTGCTCGGCCTCTACCCCATGAGTCATTATTGTAGCTTGGTCTCACTTTAGATGCCGACTCATCGTGCATGAGGTAAAAAATTCAGCGCTCTCCTTTACTACATAAGCTTAAGCCGAAAGCGAGTTAACTTCCCTTTGTCGGGGACCACATTAGAAGTTTCGCCATTGACAAAGGTTGGAATGACTGCCACATTTGCTCCAGTATCATTAGACAAAAACTACACTTGCTCACTTGACAAATCTATGCGTGTAAACAAAAACCCACGAATAGTAAAAATCATGGAATTCTGCCTAATACGGCTAACAGGAAGCAAAGCTCCTTGGGTACAATTGTTTTTGTTGTCTTAGTGTTACAGGGCTGACTTGGTGAGTGTTGATCTAGATTGGTCCGTCCCTTCATCATTGAGGTGACCTCGGGGTTCCTAGCAATTTCAAGCGAATTACTAAGTGGTGACCAGTCTGACCTATCATTATGGGGTTGTTTCATAGCCTAAACCTGAGGCTATCTTGGCCAATTATGTTCAAAATCATGTCAAAGATTGGATGTTTATGGGAGCATGAAGGTCATAGGCTTCTGCTACTTGAAACCCATTTGGCTCACGACAAGTTATTCAATTGCTCAGAAGACTTAGAAAACTCGTATGCTTGGTCGGTCCATTACCCAACGGTGGACCCGAGCACCTACTCTGATAATCACTGGACTATGCTCAAGAGTTTTCATCATATTTGAACGCAATGAGAAAGCCATTCTGAGTTCTATTTCACCCACGACAAGTTCCCCTATGCTCAAGTTAAAAGTGCACGCAAAGTATTCATGAAGCTCGGAGTATCTCTCTGCTATATAGACAGCTAGGAGTTCGACAGATTCAATGAAGCATTCTGCCCTAAACCCATGGACCCGCTTGGGACTAGAAGAGATAATGCTTGTCTTCGGCACCAAAGAAAGTTAAGTGGTTGTGGGATCACTTGAACTTCTCTTGGGTTTTAAGGAAAGTGATTGGTGGTATCACTCGGAATATGTTCGGCATGATTGCAATACTGATCATCACCATTGAGGAAGACCAGCTACTCTTAGGAGTCCTTGGAATGGTCTAGACATGAGGCCAACAAATTTGATGCACCAAACAATGTTAAATGGCCGAGATAAATCGAGACCCACGCTCTCGGTTTTCTATCATCCAGTGCCACTTTTAGTCAAGTCGATGTACCCAGAACATTCGGGCTCTCATTAACATTGCCCCGAGCGCCATATACGACGGCAGTCGGTCTCACTTCTCAGGCAGGCCAGCAACTATTTCTCTGGGTGTATCATTTTGAATTCCTCTCGGCAGTTATCGGCGCCATACGAATGCAACTCTTGACACATTACAACTCGGCAAACAAAGACGAGCTATGCCCTGCCAAGGAGTTCGATTTCTCATCAAGAAGCTATCAGTGTACTCACCCCTGGAGGTGTATCCCTCAAGTGCCAAAAGAGTTTATTTCTTCGGCAACTCAAATGCCGGCCAAAGCTCATCATTTGACGTCTTTCCTCGGGCTCTCCCTCTTTGGAAACCTCTGGGCATATACTCCGCATCTCCGAGGAAACAAACAGCTCGGCATCATTTGGATGGTGGTCGGAGCTGAAGTAGCAATAACACTAACCTTGAGAATGGTTGGCACATCCATCCGAAGCTAATTGGGAATCAAGACAACCGAGTTTAAATTTGTCCGAGAGCCCAGCTTATAGCATCTGACTTCTCGGCATCGTCAAGACTTCTCGGCCTTATTTTAGCGTAACGTCGGGCACTCCTCATAGCAGGGGGCTAACCCGAAGCCATGAGTTCTCGAAACCAGGGGCCTCTCAGGTGGTCGGCATCGTCGAGAGGCCTCAGTCAATCTCTCTCCCTAAATATTCTTTACAAATGGTGGCACCACCCATTTGGGTTTATTAATTCAACCAAGTTCCATAATGAGAATAATGGAGGAGCAAAATCATCTCTTAAGCACAAGCCGAAGCGAACATCGCAACCTCCCCAATTGTGTCAGCTGACTTCACTTCCGCTCGGCCCTTTAACTCGACTATCTTCCCCACTCTAATGGGTGTATATATCCAGCTCTCCCACCACAAAGAAATGGTATAAAAATATGTAGCATCTTTTCACATGGCATGCATGGACTTTTACAGTAAGATGTCTTGACTTGTCCACTAGTGCAATGGGGGCATTCAACTAAAAGCAATGGTTCATTCCCGTCAACATCGGGAAAGGAAAAACTCAGACGGAAGCTCCTTGATTGTTCACTGGGTCTCTTCACCTTCGGTCACTCCACGATGTTTCGGCCTAAACCAACGCTCGGCGTTAATTTGTCCACTACTATGGATTCAATGTTTACTCAGAGCTGTAATCGACGAAACGTTTGGACTGACGCTCGGCATCCACTGCTGATATTTTTCATATTAATAGAGCTCGGAATTTCTCACTATATTATGTCCATGCGCACTGCGCTCAACAAAGGAAGAGATAAGTGCTTTCCTTTTACATTTCAACCGAGATTATATTATATTTTGTTAAATCGCTATTTGATGCATATGAGTATTCCCCATCACTTATTCATGAGGATATGTCTACACATCCTAAATGGATCAAAGTGTGCACATCTCCGGGTGGGTATTTTAGCTACCCAGAAGTTAAACTCTCGGATATTATCGCAACATATGGGCTATCTCCCGAGGGTTATTGACTTCCAAAAAAATAAAAAAGCCAAATAGAGTCTCCCTTGTTACTAGAATGAGTAAAAGCAGACTTAGAGGTGGTGACCTTGCTCGGTCTCTATTATCCTATCTCTTGTGAAGCTCGGTCTCTCCTTTGTCATCTTATTGTGCACAAGAAAATTCATGCATGAATCTCTTGAATTACAAATGTAAGGATTTGAAACAAGTACATGGACATAGCTCTTTTTGGGAGGCCCACGTGTTTGAATTAAATTACCAAAGCAAGTTTTGCTGACTACACATGTTCACCTGATGCATGCAAACTCAAGCAAAGAAAAGGCAAAAAATCATGGCATTTGTCTATTATGACTAACAGGAAGCAAGGCTTCTTTAAAACCATTCCCTGCATTTTTTAGTATTGCAGGGCCGACTTCTAAGTATAGAACTCGGCTGGTCAGTCTCGCTACTGTCCGTATAGGCTCTGAATGGCCAAAAAGCTCCGACGTATTATGTAGTGATAAATCTCACACCAGAAATTTGGAGTTCGGTACCATTATGAAAGACCGGCCCCTCCTGACGTCCTTCAGAATGGGCAGTCTATGACTCACTCTCCCTCAATCAGCTGCTCTTTTGAGCGTTCGATCAAGCTTCATGACATGTTTATTGCTGCACAATGTGCTCAACGCAGCTATAAGCTATGAAGGGACATTGGTCAATCGAAATGTGCTCGGCATTATGAAAACGGTCAAAAGCCAAAAATTGTTGAGGCCATTGTAACAATGATCAGCATCACTGCCTCTTAGGCCCGACAACCTTGTAGGTGGTCGGCGTACCCATCCGGTGCTCACTATAAATCAACAGTCACTTTGAATCCCCTACATACAGCTCGGCGTACACAGTTCGGCCATGTTCGGCATAAGCCCGAGCATATTTAAAATAAGATTGCAACAATGGTGCAAAGTCACTCGACAAAAACTGGCAGACTGTTCGGCACAGCTGAGGACTCGCTCGGCGCCACTTAGAAGTTGGTCTACACCAATGCATTGGTGCCGTCAAATGGCAGTAGAATTGCAGCTTGATTTCTTCGGAGTCATGACTTACCAAAAAACTGATGGGTCTTTGTAATGACGTACCCAACACAAGGCGGTCACTCGGCGTCGGCAAAGAAAGCTCTCGGTGT
>JAHQCQ010022752.1:0-11361 GCA_023539305.1 Ilex asprella | reverse complement strand
TATATATATATATATATATTTCTTTGGTCAGAGCAACAGATATTATCTAATTTGTAGCATTTGTAAGAGAGTTGAATTTATCAAAATTTCAAATTAACCCTAATTTTTTTAAAAATTATAGTGGAGACAACTGCCCCATATTGAATTTACGTGACCCCACCGTTTTGTTCATCCCCAGTCAACCCTTTTGCACAATATATATTATCTTACTTGTAGGATTTGTACCAGATTCAAATTTAAACAAATTTTAAATCAACCCTAAAATTTTTTGAAATTACAGTTGGGGCAACTGCCCAATATTTAATTTACGTGAATCCTATACTGACTTTTTTGCGGAATATAAATCCACATAAGACCAACTAAAAACGTCAGTTTAACTAACGCCTTCTAAAAATGTCAGTCCAAATGATATTTTTAGTGCAAAACCTAACTGTTTTTTCTCCATTTTCTATGAGTAAAATGTTTAATTTTTATTTTTTTTAAAATTTAATTATATTCAATAAATAAATTTTGATCATTTAAAAATACATAAATTTTTGTTGGTCCTACTGACATTTTGTTATTTTGCTCCCTAAAACTATTTTGCTCCCTATCTTTTTTAGGTAAATGTTTAATTTTATTTATTTAAAAATTTAATTATATTCAATAAATAAATTTTGATCATTTAAAAATACATAAATTTTGAACTTATCAAACTTTAAAAAATAAAAACATATACATATAATTAATTTTAATTTTATCATATAATTTTAAAGGCATACATATAGTAAAAATAAATTTTTATTTTTATTGTTGATCATGTAGACAATAATGTTTATTAAGTGGTATAAAAATATAAATTATTCATAACAAAAAAATTGAGCTTTTATTTCATAACACTTTGCAGTGAATCTGATGGGGTAAAAAAGGTTGTCAATAACGTAGTTGATATTCAAAACAACATAAAGGATTATCGAGTACAAATAAACAAGATGAGATAAAAGTGTCAGATGCACCATTGTCCAAATCAGAGAAATCAGAAAGTTCAAGATCAGAAACAAGTAACGGATTCTCTAAAATTTCAATTTCGACATATTTTGGATCAAAATGCTCTATTTTTGCATAATCGATTGCATGGAAACGATCAAGACGACGCTACATTTGATCATTCTCACATTCAAGCTTTAATATGACCTCGTCATAATTGTTTGAATTCTGTGAATTGTAAATATCAGCTTAACATGCCTTTAGTATTGCAAGTCCATGCCAACAACAAAATACTTCAAGATCACAACATTTGATATATAACTGTCGTCATCTTAGTTTGGGTTCGATATGAGTACCTGGAGGTGGATAGTTAGTTGCAAGCCCAACAATTACATGTCCAGCTTGACCGAATGAGTGATAAGGGTCGATGGGCTCATTGTAGAATTCCTGCTTTCATCTATACCACGTTACACTACTGAAATCAGTATATGATTCAATAGAAAAAACTTTGTTTAGTGACGTTGATCTATCTGTTGAGCGTTCATGTTTGTTAGCCGAAGATGAACTATTTTAGTCTTTGCGTGGAGAAGAACCTTCATTGGTTTGATTGTATTGTGTATCTGATATGCACCTATACATATTGTTTGGTGGTGGTGCATTTACACTATTGTGAATGCTAGTATATATATGCTCGGTATGGTAATTTAAAATTGTTGTGAAAGGACGTCACACTATAAAGTTCAAAACTGATTTGATAGTGATGAAAAATGACAATGAAAAAGTTGGAAAATCACAACACATTGAATAGAATGATAAAGCCACGAGTTTGATTAAAGTAAATAGGACATCACACTACAATGTTCAGAACTGATTTGACAATGACAGAATGTGACAATAAAAAAGTTGAGGAATAACTACACACAGAATAAACTAATAAAGCCACGATATTGATTAAAGTAAATAGAACGTATACATAAACGTTATATGCTTAATAAGATGGACACTAATTACATTTGTTAATTTTCATCAGACATATTTTCATCTGACAGGTATTGTTCATTAAACAATACATTAGATTGCTCAGTAGCTATCAACTCCCTGCCAAATGCAGTAGCCACCATGTTAGATGCTATTTGGAGCATATAATATCATCACTTATGCAACATCATCCTATTATTCTCCTTTTGTACACGTTTAACTGCTGCTTCATAGTTCACTATATTCCTTTGGGCATGGTAAGTGAAAGTCTGTGTGGCATCGGTATACCAAGTTCTCTTAGATCTGTGCATAATGAATATGATTCATTAGAACGAAAAGCCCTCTCTCGTCGGAGTCCGGCATAATACTCTTTTGGATCAGAAAATCTCTCACTCTTGTAATCATAATCTCGTTCTTATAATAACCAAACTGGTTCATGGCTACAACTATTATCACGTGCTCATGGTCTTGAAGTAGACATAACGCATACTACATATGATATGAACCCCATAATATGTTTGTGTAGTAGTTTCATTGTCTTAAATGCATCATTGTGTAGTCATTTATTTTATCCTATAAGCACATTTATCAGCATTGCAATAGTGTGTAGTCACCTTTATATTTGGGTTGATGGTCAAACATTGGAAAAAGAGTGCAGTTAGTTTGACTATACACTATTAGTTATCAGTGTAACCACATACTGGTACGTAGTCACTGTGAGTACACACTGATACGTCTATTACATTGAAATTACTACAGCCTGATTCACCCTGATTCCTAGTAATTCACGTCCATGATACATTTAACAGTATTAGGGTTTTTTGGTACTAAACTATTGTGTAGTTACAGGAGTTTGATTGTGACTAAACACCAGTGCAATAAAGTGCAATGCAGAGTTTTCACTAGCGTGTGTTGCTAAACCAGAAACAGTTACAACATGACACTTGCATCATTGTCATTACACACTGAGTCAATGTGACTAAACATTGTTATAATTTCAGTTGTTGTGACTACACAATGCTCTCATGTCATTCATTGAGGCTGTAGACTGGCATACTCACATACATAATTTGTCTATAAGTTTGAACTCATGTGCAATGTTCAATGTACAAAATTCGTCTCTAACCATGAATTATGGTCCGAGAACGGTGTTTTAAACTCTGGGTTATCATTGAGCTTTAGAGGATTAGTTATTTTACCCAATGAGTCCTTGCTTATGCTATTTACTATCAACTAGATACACAATAATGGCGGAATGGTCTGTGTTAGTGTCTGTTCCTACAACACCATAGCATAATGATTTAAAACAAGGTTACATAATTTCTGTAGCACATTTAATTTATCTACAAAGTAAAAAACACAATCTTGGATGCATTCCTATGCATCCCATAAAATCCAGTTGTAACCAAATGACGAAGCACGCGTTCATCAGTGACATGTAATTATTGTGAGGTGCGGGCACTGTGCCTGCAGTGAAAAGGAGGGGGATCCATGTCCTACCATATGCAGTCTGATCGATGCTCAAACTACCATCCATTGGTGTTCATGACGAAAAAATGAATTAATTTGCAAAAATAAAACACAATTATGAATTATAATAAAAACATCTACAATCATATATTGATAAAGGTAGCATTTTCTACATCCAACATTCAACATATCATAATGATATCATTTCAACAAACATGTACTTATAAGCTCGTGTACCAACAAAATATTACAATATAAGCACATTGTAAGGTCCAATACACACTTGATTAAAACTTAGGACAACTTAACAATCTCACAAAATAATTTGGGACTTTCTAATGAAGGGATGTTGAAGCCCAGGTATATCTGGATGAACATTTCCGATGATTGTGACCCACTTTGCCGCATAGCCCACAATGTATCTGATTATGACCCTTAGGTGAGAAGTCCATCTCATTCTATATGCATATCATCCGAGGCCAACAACCAAATCTCGATGTTGGTTAAGATTAGGGAGTAATTTGGGACACAGAGGATCGTCTCAATAATGTTCATGCTCAATAGGATATATTTTGGGCTCCCAAATTTTCGTCAAAGTGTCGATGTTGTGTATGGTATCTACGTACGATTGAAAATGCAATTGAAAATAAGAGCATATAACCAATATATGAGAGCAAGGAACTATGTAAATTGCCTTTTTTTGCATGTGTACTAACGATCTTCAAGACATACAACTTGCTTTTATCCACTACTAGTCACCACTTCTACAAGGCTATGATCCCTATGAAATGGCGTCACCTTGTGAACACGGCTCATTTATTGTGTTTTTTATACTCGTTTCACAACACGCTTAGAAAACTCTAACCCATTTTCTTTCCATTTGGCCACATTACCTCGATACACAAAATGATACCGACTGACCCAATAAAATATCGATTGCACATAAGCAGTTATGGGCAAATACCTAGCACCTTGTAGAACACTATTATTAAAATTTTTAGAAATGTTGGTTGTCAGTATGTCATATTGTAGTCCACCATTATGTGCTAATGTCCACTTCTTCAATTGTATAACATTCAAGTACTTAGTTGCTTCCTCTTTGACGTTGCTTATCTGGGACATCAGCTCATTGAACTTTCGAACCTGTGTTGCCTTGCCAGCCCTCCACACAAGATTGTACAAATGTCCATCCATAAACTGTGTATTAAAATTACTACGCACATGCCAAAGACAAAATCGATGACAAGCATATGGTGGATGCCACCCAGAATCTTCCATGTTCACATTAGAAAGGATCCCCGCGTGCCTATCAAAAATTAAACATATCTCTTTTTGATGTATAAGAATTTTCCGTCTAAGGTAATATAAGAAAAAAAAATTCAACTTGATTGATTCTCCTCTTCCACAATAGCAAATGCAATGAGAAACAATTGTTTATTAGCATCAAAACCAGTCGCCACTAACAATTTTTTCTTGTACTTCCCACGTAGAAATGTTTCATCAATACTACCAACATGTCAACAATATTTTGACCATTTAATGTTGGTCTTGAATGCCCAAAATACTTGAAAAAAAACATTGTATTCGAGAGATTCATAGGTGTACCTCCACTTCACAATAGAGTCAGGATTATACTTCTTGATGGCACCCAAAAATTTAGGCAACATGTCACACAATGAGTCACAATCACTGAAAATCTTATCAATAACGTTGTTCCTCTCAATTCATGCTTTCTTCTAGGAAATATCATATTTAAACTTCTCATTTATATTCTTCTGAATTGTTGACATTTTTGTTTATGGTGTATCACCAACCAGACCTAATATGTTATGACATATGAAATCAAAGTCTAACTAGCGATGATCATGACTCATTCGAGGGTAGAAGTAGGTATAAGGTCCATCATATTTTGTGATATGAAATATTTTGAGTTTTTTCCTAAAACAAGCACGTAGTCATCACGTACAGTTAGGTTGCATGTACATGGTGCACTGTACAACCCACACCTTTGTGTTCGTATCGACCATGACATAATCCTGATTTAGCTTGATGGAATATCATTTAACTACATTAATCAATGAAGCTTTATCCTAAAAAATCATGCCCTTCGCGAACTCCATCTTCACTAGATCCCACAAATTCATTTCATAAGACAGTACAAAACTACTTGCTTTAGAATGCTGATCAAATCAGTGGTTGTGAATGAGGTGGAGTAAGACTTATACATCCGAACATCCGATGGGCTAGCATCAATGTCTTCACTATTCCCATCTTTGTCATTCGACTCAGCAATCATTACTTCTTCAAACTTTTTTTCTTCGTCTACATCATCAGAGACATTTTTACGATCATTGACACACATTTCTTCATATTCTCGTATTTGGGTTTGTTGCATTAATGGTTGATAGACATCGTCTCGTTCACCGACTCAATTCCCGCATCACTCATTTAAAAATTCTATCTCAGTAAATTATTAGTTGAGTACCCTCCATAAGTTGTAGAGCTAGTTATTTGGTGGGTGTACGAGTACTATCCAAACTCATCCATTACCTACATCCCCACGGGAGTTGAACATTCACTCGTCAACCTAGAAGTTGGAAATGTCGACGTGACTATCTCTCGCCTAAACAACTCAGTGTAAGACATGACAACGGTTGTTAGGCAACCTACGGTCTAACTACTGCATATGCCAGTATTGATGTCATTCGTCTCCACGTACAAATTAACACTAACTATGTTGGGGTTTTCAAATACTACATTAACCACAGGAATCACAAGTTCATCATTCACAATTTTCAGACCGACATATGTAATCATGTTTGATCATGCTCTAAGGTGGTGTTTGGATGGCCGAATAAAAGTGGATAAATCATGTGGGATTGGATAATAAGGTGAGGGCTCCATTTATTGTTGCTTTGGCAATGAATTTTAAGGCAGGTTATTCGTTGGCCTTCACAAACTACGGTCGTAGTTTTTTAGCCTCTGAATCCTCTCTCATCTGGACAATGGAATCCCACCAACCTTTGGGATTCACTTTCAATTGATAGGATTCACACTCCCTTTTATCATTGCACCTCTACCTCCCTCTTTGTCTCTCTCTCTCTCTCTTTGTGTGGCAAGCCTCCCTATTTTCTCTATCCAATTGCCCGTTGCACTCTCTCCATCTTCTCTCTCTCCAGCGTTACCCAGCCATTACATAGCCACACTACCACAGCCTAACCCATCTCACCGTCCTCTCAATCTCTCCTCTTCTGACTCTCTCTCTCTCTCCATATCTCTCCATCACTGCCCAAGCACCACCGTCTCAATCGAAGAAAACTGCCAACGGCTCCCAGCTCCCAAATGGTCAAGTAAGTCTCTCTCTCTCTCTCACACACTCGGATGAGGATCCAGATCCAAATCCTAATTTGATTAAGGTTAGGTTAATTGATTGTGAATAAGATGATTGTTTCCTTTTTTATTCTTCTATAATTTTTGAAATTCTGATTTGGGTTTGCAGTTGTGTTTCCTTTTTCTTTCTATGATGTTCCTTTTTTTTTCGAGTCTCTGATCTGTCTCGCCCTCACTTTGTGCAAAGAGAAGACCGAGCACACACACACACACATGTTGATACTCATGAGCAGGCATTAATAGTTGAAGCTACTTTCATAGGGTCATTGTCTTTTCCAGTTTCTTTTATCTATGCAAAGTGTGACCACCTCTTGAGAAGGCCACTATGGTTTCATCTGGTAGAGTTGCAAACTTCTGATACACCTTGGTTACTAGTTGGTGATTTTAATACCATTGTCTCATCTCATTTTTATAAATTCTTTTGGATTGAAAGGTTGCAGTTACTTTGGTTCTACATATACATGGTGCAACAATCAGCAAGGTATAAGTCGTATGTGACATAGGATTGATAGCATGGTTCGAAGTCGCAGTATCGGTCATCGACTCGGAGGGTGCTGATACACATCGGTCGCGGCATCGCGGCATGGTATCGGCCGATACGCTCAAAACACAAGATAGAAGCTCCAAAAAATTTTAAAAAAATTCTAAAAATATAAACATCATCATGTATGAATCATATGTCCACAAGACATCCAAAAACACATTAACCATAATTAAAATGACACATAAATTTAATACCGAAAATATTTATCATTATTAATGTTCAACATAGGTATTTATGAACATATTGAACCATAATCATTGCCACATTGAATGACGATGAGGCTCAAAATCGTCGTCTCAAGGATAATACAAATTAAGATATTGTCCATCATAAGGATAAGAGTACAAGTGTGAATATGGGTCTAATTGGGTTAGTTGAGTTCATTGGCTAGATGACTCACAATCAGAGTAGTGTAACTGTGGAGGTTGTATTGGCTGATTCTCATGCTGATAGTACTCAAAACCACGATATTCATAGCCACTACTAGCAGAAGACCGATCATATCCATAAAAGTTGACACTATCCGATGTCGTGTTAAAAGATCCATCATGATGTCTCCTTAGAACATGATCATAGTAGCCACCAGTACTAGTACTAGTAGATCTCTCAAGATATGTAGGGCGATGGCCATAATGCACTGCACTATTAGTACTAATAGACCTCGAAACCTGTGAAGGCATACCATATTCATATGATCCATGTGCATAGCTAGATTCTATACAAGTACTATGATGATGTCCGTAGGGCATGTATCCTTGATGTGATGTCAATCTCAAACTCTGCATATGATCATCAATATCTTGTTGACCAAGTGAATGATGGTGGCGTCGATTGAAATAATCATCACCAATAGAAGAGTTTAAATTCCTCCATTGTTTCATTATCCCTGGTCGATATCCATGGTCTGTATCTTGTGTGGTATAATAATTGTCTTGCCCCTGTGCCCATGACATACCGCCAGCTAGTTGAGCATCACCACCATCTCCAGTAGTCCCTCCACCACCACTCTTGTTGCCCTCATCATTATCTCCACCATGATTACTAGCATCATCATCATTACTACTACTACCACGACCACCACGACTACCATAAGTATCAGCAACATTATCATCATCATCATCATCAGAAGAAGAAGAATCACTAGAAGTCACAAAAATTTTCGTAGTCTTTTTACCCTTATTGGTTGGCCTCTTTTCTTTTCCAAATCTTTTGGCAGAGACATAGTTGCTAGATATTGGAGCTGTATTAGTGTCATCTTCGTCAACTGCATCTCGTCCATTTTCACCTTCTTCAATGTCACGAATACCTTCATCCAGCCAACCTAAATTATCCGGCGGTAAAACTAGTTCTTCTCCCTCTCTTATCCACTCATCTAATATGTCCTCATCATTAAAAATGTAGTTCAAATCAATTGGATTATAAAAATCATCATTTTCACGCTGATACGTCAAATTTCTAACTCGCAACCGCATATTGTAGTGCACAAAAACTAGCTTATGTAACTTTTTCATTGCCAATCGGTTGCGAAGTTTTGTATGGATCAGCGACCATGTACTCCAATTTCTTTCACACCCTGATGATGAGCATGTTTGACTTAATACTTTGACTACAATTTTTTGTAGATGAGGAGCTTCTTCACCATAATTGATCCACCATTCAGCTACAAAAAAAATGTACAATATTAGTATTTATCCATAAGAGTAACAAATGATACTTTAATAAATACATATAGTTTAAATAATAAACCTGGAAGAGAGGCATGTACAACTTTTCTAGTGAGTGCATTCCCAAACTCGCCATGTTTGTCAGTATATAACTTAATCTATAATTTATTGTGTAATGTATTACATATGCGACCAATATATATACATAATATAATAAATATTATAAAAAATCGTCATACCTCATTCATTGCCCTTGCTTGTTTATTCAAATCTGGTTCCAATCTTTTGATAACCTCTTTCAAACCAAATCTTACCTCAGGATGGTCGAAAAATTGATTAGAATACTGAAAAACTGGATTTAAGAAATAAGCTACAAATTTGTTGACAATTTAATATAAGTTAGTAGAAAACTATAATATTTTACAAACTAATACACATTGAAAAATTTGTCTGTTTAAATACTTTTACCTGCTACATGCAAGTGTCTGTGCAATTGGGTCTCCCATCTTTTGTCAATCATGGCCTAGTATTTCCTCCAATTTCTGACTGAATGTTTTATGGCTAGTTTAGCCCTGTCCATTGCCTCATAAACAATTGATAAAGTCGATTTTTTGTCTTGATCAACAATGTTTAAGACCCTAACAAGAGGCTCCATGACGAATTGAACTTCTCTAGCCTTCTTCCAAAATTGATCAGTCAAAATAAGGTTTGAAACTATATCTCTTGTTTTTTTCCTCTTCTTGTCTTTGTTGAACTCACGTCATTCATCGGTGGTGCACATTCTTTTCAAGTTCGATTCATAACGAATAAGACTTTCAATGGCAATGAATTCAATGGCAAATCGTGTTATACCTGGCCTCAATAAATCTTTGTCTCTTATATGTTGCTTCATTAAGTTGACCACTTTGAAGCTGTGTAGATAAAAGATGTGATCGTCTTAGCATCATCTATGGTCTCTTTAATTGCTTTCATATGACCAATATCTTCTAGCATCAAATCGATATAATGGGTTGCACAAGGAGACCAAAATAGATGTTTCCTTTTATCCATCAACATCTTACCAACTGCTTTAAAGCTTGTCTTATTGTCGGTTACTATATGTACTACATTTTCTTCTCCAACTTCATCAACAACTTTATCCATAAGAGAGAAAATATAGTCAACAGTTTTTGAAATGTTTGTGGTATTAACTGAAGTATGGTAAATCATACTACGGTCACAATAAATCATAAAATTGATAATCGGTTTCTTTGTTCTAGAACTCCACCCATCCGACATGATTGTTCAACCATATTGAGGCCATTTTACCTTCATCGAGGATATATACACGTCAAGCTCTTGAACCTCATCTTCTAAATAAGAACTACCAATTTGATATCCTATAAGACCCTTTATTCTGGGGCCTGCATCTGCAATAGTGTCAATCATTGACTGATAGTAAGGCCCACTATCAGCTGCATTGAATGGTATTGCATTGAAGAAAAAAAACTTCGAAATAGCTTTTCTCACTTTTTTCAGGTTCTGACCAGCGAACATGCCTTTTACTGACTTTTGTTTAGACGGGAACATGTACAGATCAATGCCAATTACAGGCACGCTTGCACCTTCTTTTACGATATAGTTACGTGGTGGTCTGCGCTTTATAACCGAGCCAGATGGTTGTGATGATCCAGCACCAATAAAATTATCCTTAGTAGAACGACTGCTTGCATTTGATATAGAGTGTCTACGACCCTCCTCCTCCATCCAAGCCATTTGACGGCTTTTCTTCATTGCATGCTTTAACTGTCTTCTTTCAAAATCACCCTCTTCAATTTGATTCTCATCATCATCATCAAGGTTGTAACAATCTTCATCTCGTAATGATTGCATAATTCGTTCTTTTTTTATTTTTATAGAAGCCCTTTCTTTACTACAATCACTGAGATATTGTCTTAAGAATTGTGACACATCTTTTGGTGCACTTGGACATCCTCCCACCTGGTCGGACACGTGTGCAATATGTTGTTTTATTTGAGTAATGTCACCATGAACTATTTTTCCACAGTAGTTGCACTTTGTAACTCGTGGATCACCAGCAATAGGTGTTGCATGTTCCCAACCAATGTCTTGTGGTTTAAGAGCCATTCTACAATATCACAAAAAATAATTAAGTAACATTTATTTCACATAATTTGAAATAGAACATATATTTATTCAATAAATAAGTAACTTTAATATAAAAATAATTAGTTTTGTAACATATTATTTCACATAATTTGAAATAGAACATATATTTTTTATCAACAAAAAAATAGAACTCATACCCACTTATTTATTATTATAAAATATTAATGTATCTAATTATTA
>JAHQCQ010022751.1:0-11369 GCA_023539305.1 Ilex asprella | reverse complement strand
CTATTAAGAGTCAAAATCTACATGTATAATAACCCTAACATCAATGGACAAGAAATGAAAGAAAATCCTACCTTGAATCAAAGTCTCCCAAACCAAAATCCAAGTTGTAGAGACCTCCTTTCTCTCTTTCCTCCTTTCCTCTATCTTCTCCTAGGGTGCTAAGAGGTTTGGGGTGAGAGATGTGAAGAAAAAAATGGAAGCAAAGGAGCTGAAAGCTGTGTTTTAAACACAGCAACCCCAAAGTTTACTGTTCACAGCCTGTTTAGGCTATCTCCAAAATTACGATTCTACCACTAAAAATCTTCAATTTGTTCCATATGACTACCCTAAGGTTTTTCGACGTACCAGATTCATTTTTAATGTTATTTTAACCTAAAAAATTTATTTTTATGATTTATCTCAAAACTAAAATAAATTTACACTCAAAATACTAAAATTATTATTTTATACTTTCGAACCGCTATAGGTGCTATTTTTACGGTTTCAATATGCATATGGTTTATTCTTAAGTCATTACATATATAAGAATCACTAAAAAAGTACATTAATATATTAATATAAACATCTGGGGGTTTACACCTTCAAAGTCTAAGAAAAAAACACAACACTTTACTATCCAAGGAACATCACAACGCAGATTTTTTGTCAACTTTGGAGAATAAACTGTTTTGACTCAGGTATTTCTAGTGTATGTGACCTATATGGTTGGAAAGATATACGAGTTAGGGTTCTAACAAAAATAACGGTGCGCAATTTGGACTTTCCAACAAAGAGTTATGATCAAATTGGTGAAAGGTAGTCTATCGAACTGCTTGGTTCTTCTATACTTGTCTAACTAGAATTTGAGTGTCTTTTGCACAAATAATATCTCATACCCATCTCCAATATAGGTAGTATGACTAGCATAAGGATCCATGTCTAGCATCATTCATTAACCAAAACCAAATTATTATCAGTCTCCTAGAATCATCCATAACAACATGATGTAGAACTAGTATACTCATCAAAAATTTTCTTCAATTCCTCTAAGCTCGCTCATTGATGAGAGTGCAAAATTTCATATTTTTCTCTTTTATTATTTAGAATTTTATACTTATTATTCTTCTAATTTGATTTAGGATGTAAATAGAGACGTTAAATACAAAACGAAGCTAATTGGACGATTGTTGATAGTTTCGAGATGTGGGGGTTTACAATCCACCCCCCTTAAAGAAAGTTTCGTCCTCGAAGCTTACCTCAAGTAACGAATAAGTGCGGGTACTTTTCTCGCATCTCCCACTCCGGTTCCCAAGTTGCTTCCTCCACGCCATGATGTTGCCACAGGACTTTCACCAGCTGGATTACCTTATTGCGAAGCACTTTCTCCTTGATATCAATAATCTTCACCGGCTGCTCTTCGTAGGTGACTCCATCTTGCACTTCAATATCCTCCAAATCCACGACATGCGACGTATCTGGTTGACACTTCCTCAACATCGAAACGTGGAACACATCATAAACTCCTGACAACGGTGCTGGTAGCCAAAGTTGGTATGCTACTTTGCCCACTGTCTTGATCACTTCAAATGGACCGATGTACCTTGGAGCGAGTTTTCCTTTCTTGCCGAATCTAAATACGTCCTTCTTAGGTGACACTTTGAGAAATACAAAATCATCCATAACAATATGATGTAGAACTAGTATATCCATCAAATTTTTTCTTCAATTCCTCTAAGCTCGCTCATTGATGAGAATGCAAGATGTCATATTTTTCTCTTTTATTATTTAGCATTTTATACTTATTATTCTTATAATTTGATTTAGGATATAAATAGAGACGTTAAATGCAAAACGAAGTTAATTGGACGATTATTGATAGTTTAGAGATGTGGGGGTTTACAGTAGGGATGCGGGGGGTAGTCTCCACCCCATACTCACTTCAAAAATATTCATTCAACCTCATTAGCTAGAAAACTTTTAATCCCCATTCTCGCTCCGCGGTAAATTTTAATTCTCATCTCTGTCACCGTTTTTGTCGATAACAATTAATTTTTATGATTTTAAAAAATAATAAAAAAAATTATAAAACCTCACAAATGAATTTGTAAAATGAATGAAAACTCATTATATAACAGATGTATCAAACATAAAACTTAGAAAAATAATATGTATAGCAAATGTGTGCTTTATTTAATTATTTTATTTATTTTATCTATATACTAGTTGGTGTACACGTGCATTACACGTGAACCATTTTAACTTGTAATATTATTCTAGGCTTTCATTTTTATTCAAGTTTGTCATCAAAAGAAATAATTGATTCTACATGCGTACATTAATGACTCTAATGCGTCGAGGATGTCTGACCAAATATAAGTAGCTGAGCTTATGATAAAAAAAATATAAGTAGTTGAGCTCCTTGTTCAATTCCTACATTCTGAGCATAATAGATTGAACTATCACAATGGCAAAATTATACAATAATTTTAAAATACTAATATTTATAGAAGTAGAACTGAGTTTTCATAAATATATAATTACTTTTCATTGTCTTTTTTCCCCAAAGGAACTCTGCATTTCGTGTTCAAATAAAATGATTTCAACCGGCCCAGAAAATTACGACGTATATGAATAGACAAAAACACAAAGACAATAAATTTTTACTTTAAATACGAACTGTGGAATGCTTTATATTTGTTCTTCCCATTATGCTCATAAAAAATAAATCACAACAATAAAAAACATAATATAATAAATGTGCATTATCTTAAAAATCAGAGTAATTGATAGATTGAATGTTTGCTGCAGAAGTGCATAAAATTTTGAAGATTCATGTGACAACTTCAATATGTAGATCCAAAAATGTGGAGGACAAAGGGTGAAGCTTGTTTATTTGATTTTTTGTCTTAGACTTAATAGTTAATTGACCGAAGATAATTTCAATACAACTTTAATCTATAAAAATTTTGATTTCACATAAATAATTAATTAGGATCACATATCTAATCTGCATCCTAGAATAAGTGGGCAATATTGAAAATTTTGATTTAACAGGGGCAGGCAAATAAGTAAGAAAAGGTAAATAAATTACCATGATAAGCTTATATTTGGGTTCATTTTTTTTGGTTAAAATTATAAATCAAACCAAAACCAATTGATTTGCCTCCTTCAAAATGGGTACTGCATTTGAACACAAAGATGACATTCAAAGCTTTCACGTCATATATCCTTCACAATTTCTCCTCCAATTCGGTCTAAGTCAGTGTTCTAAATATCACGAGGCCATTTTTAAAAAAAAATTACTCTTTAAGATGTTGTTTGGTTATTAACTTAATATAAAATTTACTACATTTAATCATTTCATACACTACGATCATGTTGGTCAAGGTTATCCCGCAAACCAAGAGAGAACATAAGCAGGTCATGATTTTGTTAATTTAATAATTCTAAAAGCTAAAGATGCAAAATTGGCATCTAATTAAACAAACCAATACACACAAGTAATAAATCAAAGAGTCCAACTATAAATACATTCTTGACAAAATGAAGTAGGACCAATAGACAAAAGTAGTAAATCAAAGAAACCTGTTATAAAAACATTCTGAGAGAGAAGTTACCTATTACCAGATAGATAAGTTAGTGGCTTGTAATGTATATCCAATATGGCAGTCGAATGTTTAATAACAAGTGGGAGCTCATGACTCTTTTTAATTTTTTATACAAACTTTGTATTTAGCTTTGTTATGAGCACGATTCTCTTGCTTTTTATTTGTTGTTCCTTTTCCTATTTTGTTAGCCCTAACTTGTTCATCCCTTGTGGTTTATTGAACATTTACACCATATTCTCCGACCTTAGATCAACATTAGAGTCTCTTTTCTCTATCTATATGTACCAGAAAGACTGAATAAAAATGTCAAAGCATCGTAGATACATACGTTGACACTGTAAAAAAAAAGGTAATGTTAATTGATTACAAATGTAAAAAGTAACAGCGAATTGTTTTCAAAAAATGAAATTTATTTTTTATTATGTGAAAAAAATATTGAAATTGGAATATATTACATTCTATGTTCCATCTTCCTAATCTAATGTCATTCTTAAATATGTAAAATTCAAATAGATAATTTTTATGGAATGTAATTACCTACATTGTTTTAATGATATTGGTTTGATTATCTCGCAAAAAATGTGTTTGAAAGAAAAACTAACCGAAATAGAACAATCCAAAGAAATCATGGTTAAATGAACCATGGGAACTCATCAAAAGATACAATTAGCAAGCCCTCATCTCTGGGAATTTAACATTCAAATGATGAATTAATAATGAGGTAGAAATGCAAGCATGCTCTCACCTAAACTTCCTATCACCACATTAAAATTCAAAAAATATCTGGCCTACATGATTGACAAAAATATTTAGAGTTTAAGTCAAAAGATTTCTAAACTAATATCAATTCTCAAATCCAATCTAATGTCACATTTTACTCTACAAACCTAAGTAAAATACATATGATTCCACCCAATAATTCGAACTAAATGACAATTTTCAAGAGGTAAATCAGTAATTCAAATATACTCAATTTAATACCATCTCCTTACCATAAAAAAATCTGTTAATTAAAAAATGAATATAGACGTCTAAAATAAGTCGAAATTCAAATACATGCACACTCTCTTTGAATTTTTGTTTGCATACCAGGGAAGAGAAGTTTGAAAATCCTTATCACGCATGCATCACGATCCAGAACACAAATCTTGCATTCAGATGACATAATAGGATTTGAAAAACCCAATTGATATAGAGCACACCCAAACATACAAAACAGACTTGCAACATCTCAAACAGAATCAAGAAGTCCAACTCTCGTCCACGTGAATATAGCACACACTTGAGAATTGAATTCAGCGAACGTTACCCGTGAAGGAGCACCCTAATCAACTACTAAGAGAGAGAGAGAGAGAGAGACTCTAGATATTATTGCACAACGGTCATGGCAGGCAACGGGAAGAGAGATAATTGTTTGGTATATAAATTTCCCATGAGGGGGAGAGAAAGATAATAATGGCTTTTGTTTCTGAAAAACTAAAATACAATATCTAAATTTTGAATTGATGAACCCAATTAGCATTATTAATTTATACAGAAAGATGAAGGGTTGGCATATTCAGTATAAATAAGCAGCAGTTATTGAAGTTTAATAATTAACTGCTATTTTGGAGATGAAGGATTGGCCTATTCGATATGAATAAACAGCAGTTATGAGTGTTAATTCAGGGAGAATATGAAAGATTCAAGTTTTAACTAAGTGTTACAGGAAACTCAAATGAAATATTTGTTTTCAGAAGATATAAGGTCTAACAAGAATATCAATAAATAAGGAAATTAAAAGTTTTTCACTTTAAGCCACTTTTATAAGTGGTATAGATAGATAGAAGTAGTATATATACATATATATATATATTATAGATGTAGATATATATATATATATAATATATAGATATAGATTTATTCATGTATTCTTAGAATAGGAATGATGTAAGAGTTAAATTAGAAAATATGATATAATTGTTTGAGGATAAAAGACAAAAATAAAATTAGTGTGACATTAACTTTGAAGGATAAAGATGACTTAGTTGTAGTTTTAGAGGGCAAAAGTGAAAAAAAATATTTTTCATGTATCCCCACTTTTTTAAGTAGTATAGATTACGGGTTTAGCAGGGCGGGGCAGAAATGAGTTTCAATTCATTTTCAGCTTCATTTTCGTATGGGTTTATACATATATCCCTATATACGTCAACTGTCTAATGCGTATGATCCATCTCCTGTCTAAACGAAATGGGTTTGAATAAATACTCATTTTTTTTGTCCACTGTCATCCCTAACAGCATACTTTGACAACATTTATATTAGCATCCGCTATGTGTGATATTTAAAATTTATAATGCAATCATTGAATTAATTGTATCATAATGCAATCAAAGATAAAAAATTTCAATTTGCACCATCAAATATATAAAATTGTATCAATGCGCACCTGAAACTAACAACCGTCAGTTTATTGTTTAAAACTAGTTGGATTAGTTACACCTAGACCCCTTCAAATTCATCACTTATCATTTGGACTCCCTCAAATTTAGAATATTATTTTTACAACTGCTAACGTTTGTGCACGTATAATACATAACTTCTTGTCGTTAATATTTGCTAATATAACCATTAAAAAAATATGATTTCATCCTAATAAAATATTATAATTTTCATATTATTTTTTATTTTGTGAATTCGTTATACTCTAAAATTTAAATCAAGCTTACCATTTGAATGCCTAATATAATGCATATATTTATATAATATTTTTTATATCTAATTCAATACAACACTTGAACAAAATTATTTAGATACCCATTTGGAGGAACATTTTTAATCATATTTAAATTTTCAAGGGATGTAAGTGTAATATTTTAAATGTGAGAGATATAAGTAATTAAGTGACAAATATGTGGAGATCTAGGTGTGATTTATCTATTTAATTTTAGACAGCAAACTAACGGCTGTTAGTTTCAAATGCACATTAATACATATTTATATTTTTTACGGCCATTCGGGGAATTGTACTTCTCGGATGGTGTCGGCCTTGAGGAGCTTTTCGACCTCCTCGTTGATGGCCAGGGCGTGATGTGGTGCCATCCGTCGGGGTTTCTGCTTCACTGGTTTGTGGATGCGATTGACATTAATTTTATGAGTTATCACGTCGAGTTTTACTCCTTTCATATCCGTCGCGTCCCAAGCGAATACATCGGCATTCGTCCTCAAGAACTTAGTCATCTCCTCTTGCTCGACCAAGCTCAAGGTGGTGCCTATCAAGAAGTACTTCTCATCATCCGTGTCTGTCAACAGAACCTTTCGAAGGTCCTCTACAGAGCACTCGGTTGGATCCGTCAGGGGGTCGTCCACTCCGAGACGCCCCGACTGTAGTTGCTATTGATTAAAGATATCTTTTGGACCTCGCTCCTTTTCTTTGGAGGCGACCCCGGCCCTCACGGCTGAATAGAAACAATTCTTGGCGGATGCTTGATCCCCATGGATTTCTCTTACTCCCTCTGGGGTAGGGAACTTGAGCTTCTGATGGTACGTAGAATGTACAGCCCCTAGTGCATGTAACCAGGCCCGTCCCATGATGATGTTGTAGGGGGAATCAGAGTCAATTACCACAAACTCGGTGTTAAGAGTGATGGGACTGACGACCACCGACAACATGATTTTTCCTAACGGCAGAGCGAACAACCCATTGAATCCGACGAGGGGCGTTCCCACCTTGGTCAGATCCTGTACGCCGAGTCCCATACGTTTCAAGACTTCAATGTACATGACCTCTGAGGAACTCCTGGAATCCACCAGAACCCTCTTAACATCAAAATCGCCAATCTTCAAGGTTATGATCTGAGCATCTCCGTGGGGGAGAACCATGCCTGCCAAATCGGCATCCGAGAAGGTAATGCTTGTTCCGCCGATCCGAGCCTTCTTACTCGGCTGGCCTATATCCCTTTCGTCCAGTTTCCTTGTGAACGCCACCCTCTTGAGGTCTGACTACAAGGTTTTAGACATCGGTCGTTCCATCGGACAGACATGAATAACGTCAATTATGTTGTCCTGGTTGGCGGTAGGATCTTTAGTTCCATGATCTTCCCCCAGCTCCGCTTTGATCTATTCTTTCAGATATCCGTCTCGGACCAGTTTTTCCAGGAAGAACTTATATGCTTTGCAATTCTCGGTGCGGTGCCCGAAGTCCTGATGGTAGGAGCATCTTGCAGTCTGATCTCGAGTGGACGAGTCACTGAGCATCTTGGGCGGCCATTTGAAGAAATGTTCCCTCTTGATCTTACCAAGTAGCCTGTAAATTGGTTCCTTGAAGATCGTATGGATCCCTTTAAAGGACCCCACCCACGGGGGTACCAACCCCCTCCGAGAAGCGACTCCTTCCTTTTCTTTTTCCTTTCTAGGGGCAGATGTTTTTCCTTTGCCCCCCAGCATTTCGTCTTCTACTCTCGAGTATTTGTATATTCGAGCCATCAATTCACCCATGTCCATCGGAGTCTTCTTAGTCAGGGAACGATAAAGATCTGTATCTCGGGAGAGTCCCAGTCTGAAAGAGGCGGCCACCATGACTTCGAAACATCCGTCTACCTCGTTTACTTCTTCTCAATAGCGAGTGGCATACTGTCGAAGGGTTTCTCCCTCCTTTCGCCTTAGTGTGAGCAGTGACCCGACGTCCTTGGGCCGTCTACTTCCCGTGATAAATCGAGCGGAGAATCGCTCAGTCAGTTCCCTCCATGACCCTATACTCTCCGGGGGAAAGGTTTCAAACCATTTCATGGCTGAGTCTCCGAGACTCATTGGAAAAACTCGACACAATAGTCGGTGGTCTAGAAGATACAGCGACATCATTTGTTTGTATTGCCAAAGATGGGACTCGAGATCGGATCTCCCATCATAGGTTTTGAATCTGGGTAAGGTGAACTTCTTTGGCACCTCTACTTCCATGATACCCCTTGTGAATGGTGATTAGACGAGATCACCGTCGGCGTCGTCTCCCTCCATGGCCTTATTCCTCTTGTTTTCATCCAAGTGGTTCCGCAGGTCGTCGCCTACGGGGTCCCTCTTGCCTAGGCATCAGGTGGAAAAGCGTGGATCCTTCTGATTCTTCCACGTCCCTTCGCCCGGATAGTCCCTGCCGGAGGTCGTTCCATGCCAAAGTCCTTCCCCTCTTTGCCGGGAACTCCGAGTACTGTTTCTGGGGCCTCCGATGTTTCGGAGCTTTAGAACTCTCGGCCCTACTATTCAAATGGTGCCTCAAATCTCGGGGTTCATTCCCCTCGAAGGAAGTTTCCCGGGGTTGTGGCAAGCCTCGAGATTTCTCCTTGGAGACCACAAATTCGTCGAGTCGGTTGAGGATGTTCACGTTGTCCTCTTCTAACTATCGCAGTCGTTCTCCAAACCTCTCCTCGATGACCTCAGCCAGTTGTCGGGCTATAGGGGCGGAGCCTCTTGACCCAATACCCATACTGGTTTGACGGGTCCGCTCCTCACGGACAGAGATCCTTTCATTGATACTGTTGTTATGATTTTTAGTTTTTGAAACGGACAGCGTCTGGAGATCGAGGTTCTTGTGCTGAGGACCCTTCCCTTTTTGTCGAGTATTTACCATGGTTAATAACCCTCTGGAAAACTCAGTTGTTTCCAACAGACGACGCCAGATTGTGCGGGTAAAATTCTGCACAATGTTTTTAGGAGTGGATATTTTCCGTGGTGAACACAGAACTAGAGAGGAAACAGTTGAATGAGGTGACTGATCTGGCTGTTGGATCTGATCGGACGGTGAGGTCTCTTTCTGTGTCCCATCACCGAAGCTGATAGAAATTCTCTCTTCCTTTGATAGGTTGAGAGGGCCAAAGGAGGCCTAAGGAGTGGTGATGAATTATTTCTGGGGGTCGATTCGTTTCGACGGATCACTGGACATCTGGAACAAAGAACAGAAAAGGTTAGAAGGGGGTCGGAGAGGTCTCCGGCGTGTCCCCTCCGACGATCAAGTTAGTTCCTGAAGAAAAAAGAAGATCAAAACCGTGTATCCAGTGTATTTTCCAGGTTGTTGCCTACCTCCACCTTTGTTTGTGAGAGACTATTTATACCCTTCAAAGCTCATCATAGCTGACAACCTCGGTAGGTGGTAGCTGTCGCAGAGGGGTCAGTAAGCCTTACTGATATGTACGGGTATCCTTCACTTATTAATTGCACGGTCTGCCTCTGTCTGCCGAGCAATTAATGCCTTTTATTCAATACGGAGATATTAACTGCTTGGCTTCCAGAGCATTTAATGTCCCTTGCCTTCTGCCTCTGCAGTCTTGATTTGAAGTCTCATCACAGACATTTCATTAAATGAAATGTGACTGGGACCGCTTTATATCATTGCAGATTGTCCTTTCGTAGACAGTCAGCATTGTGTCTAAGCCACGTGTCGGCTTATTACTGGTGGGAAGTCATTTGTTCTGACTTTCTTGGGAAACCAACATAAATCATTTGACGAAGCTTTACTCAGAGGGTGTCAGTCGTGACTAGTAGTCAGTAGTCGTATCAAGGGTACCCTCGGTACCGAGGACACGTAGCTCGGTGGAGGAATCGCCACACCGAGAATCTGGATCCTTTTAACACAGAGGGGATGGTCCAGGGGTGCTTTTGAACGTCTGGTCCGATTATATGTCCCTCGGCACCGAAGACACGCGTCATGTTATAACGACTCAGGAGTAGATCTCTCCACAACGTCTGGTCCAACTATATGTCCCTCGGCACCGAGGACACGCGTCATGTTATTATAACACCCCAAAATACCCCTTGGACATCATTACATTCAATCATCATTCATACCATGAGAGTACTAAGATAAACCATCAATAAAAAAGACTTCCTAGCAGTAATCCATAACGTTTACATCAATATCCCAAAATATTATGTTATCTTTGGCCTTTACATTCCCAATAAAAATTTACTATTATAGCGTAGCGAAAATTACAAAAGCAATCTAGACTATACAGTGTTTTCAAAATAGTATTCTAGTCTAGAACAAAAAGTAAACGGCATCTCTAGATGTCCCAATCGGGATCCAAGTATCCCTCTAGTGAAGCATCCTCGAGGTACGGCTCGTTAGCACCGAGTACATCCTCTAGCCCGACATCTGAAAAAGGTTCAACTGTAGGGGGTGAGCACGAAGCTCTGTAGAAAAATTATTCCAAACTCATACAAGGTTTAGAAAAACAGATAAAGCGGTCGGTCTCATTTTTAAACATAACATAGATGCATAATTTGGAATAAAGCAGTGACATTTGAAAAAGATCTCAAGTTTATTTCAAAACATTACTTAAATGAATAAACGAGCAATCGCACACACATAATAATCATTAGTGGTTATAAATAATTTTTAATAATTCTTTAGGTAGGTGGCATACTTTGTGGTAACCTCCACCTCCTTTTAGGTCACCTTGGCTTCTCAAACATCCTTACCGAAAATCTCTTGAGAAGGGGTGAGCATCCTTACATGGAACCTCTCACCAATCATTACATTGTTTCTCAAACATCCTTACCGGGAACCTCTTGGGAAAGGGTGAGCATCCTTACAAGGAACCTCTCACTATAACGGGCTTACTTCTCAAGCATCCTTACCGAGAACCTCTTGAGAAGGGGTGAGCATCCTTACAAGGAACCTCTCACTATAACGGACTTATTTCTCAAACATCCTTACCAGGAACCTCTTGAGAAGGGGTGAGCATCCTTACAAGGAACCTCTCACTCCTGTGAGTCACCAACAACCCAACTAAACATACAATTTCACAATTATCC